>DWON01006521.1:0-13782 GCA_018251015.1 Phocides pigmalion okeechobee
ACACACACACACACACACACACACACACACACACACACACACACACACACACACACACACACACACACACAAACGCACATAATTTTTGACGGTGACTATGATATTTTTCAGTATCATTTTCATTAATCTTTCACTTCTAGGCACTATTCTCCTGTGAACATAAGAGAGATTAGGTCGCACTTCATTGCGTTGGATTATTTTTGTGGTGGATAGGCAGATCTCATATAGTTTTGAGCACTTTATGGAAAAAAGAAACCACCGGATTTTTTCTCGCGGTAAACCTTAGCCAACAGGGCGCTCAAAGCCAATGTACTGATTTTACATTGTATCCTTGACGTTCCTTAAGTGTACATATGTAAATACCTTACAATAAAATAAATTATTTAAATTTGAATGTGAATAGAGAACTCTCAGGCATGCAAGTTTTCTCGCTATATTTACCTTCACCGCTACACCCAAGTGGTAATTTATTTAATAAAAAAGTAGATTTATATTTCATTACACACATTGCTTTGAAAATTTAAATACATGCCAGAATTTACAACCTCGGTGTCAACGTGTCAGAAGGCCGTATTCTCTCCACAAACTATCACGACTTTTTCCTATAAAAGCACTTTAAAAATATTCTAATTAGAAAACTCACTACCACTACCGAAGTACTGAATGCAAAACAACTTTAGAAAAGTAAATTGAATTTTCTTTCATGAGACCGTTTGTACAAGTAGAAATAGACGTGAAACAGCTGATTATATAAACGCGTATCTCCGTAATTTTTAAATTATAATTATAATTATATGGTATAATTCATACCATAATGAAAATCTGCATTTAGTTAGCTGTTGCTAGATTTTACTGCTGGATCTGTTTCACTTCCCACAATTAAGAAAAGCCTGAGGCTCATTTTATCACGACCGACTCCTCCATCACTTCTCTGGAGACGCTTGGCACTAGCGGTCACCCATCCAATTCCCAACCACACCCGAAGTTGATGATACTATGGTTCTATGCATTTTGCTTGTAATATGAATAAATACGCAATTGTAGGAACGTTTTATCTAGTATTGTTTAGTAAGTACACCTACCTTTTTAATTTGTAACTTTGCGTATACTCTTGAACTTCTCTAATTAAGACTTCATTTCCCATCTCGACAAATAATTGAATTTGAAATTCCAATTAATGAACTTTGTCGACAATGCGTTGTAGTTAAAAAGATATGTTTGTTTCAAATTTTTTGGTCTACAGATGAATTATTTGTTTTGTTTTAAATGGCTCATTACAACTCTTTCTAATTACCGAAGGAATAAACCAATTTTGAAAAGATATAAGTCGTTAGAATCGTCTTAATAGCGTAAGTCTCACAGGATACAGTGAACGAAATTATGGCATAATATGGCAATTAAGAATATTTACAAAAGCACACCTTTGTTTTCGTCTAGATTTACGTTCATTTAAACTATGTTTCTATGAAAGGCCACAAGCTTGAACCTTCTAAATGTAGACTTCAAAAGACAAGCATTCATTTTTGGCATATCTGTGAAGTTCTATTATAAAATACCAGGCAAGATTCAATTCTTGCCTTTATATAAATAAATAAAACTAGAAAAGAGGTCCTATGCCAATAAGCATATAATGATGTTAAAAACCATTTAAATAATTAGAATACCTGGAATTGAGCGCGAGAATAATGAAGTTGTATCACATATGTGTATATATCAAATCAAATCAAAACGTGTAAAAAGGGCCATTTAAATGCATATATTATACAAAAGTGCAATTGTTGTAAACTATATCACATTGTCTTTGAAATACTATTAACCCATTCAAACATTGTCATTATGCGCTGAAGATATTGTATGTAGGTCAGGCTTTGTGTTGCTTTCAGTTTTACGATCAAATTTTATTATTAAAAAATTCTACGTACGGCATCTCATAAGACCTGCGGTGAGTATTATGCTACTTTGCATGTGAGTATCAAATTTTATATCTGGGATATTTTATATGGGTTTCCCAAGGTCCATGCATTGGGCCACGTCTTTTCCTTGTTGATATCGATAATATTTTGTCGCATTGCGTTTCACAGGATATCGAAGACACTATGTAAATATGCAAGTATGTTGTCTTTTACTGTTTATTTTAAGGAATATTCTTCTCTCGATGTCGCGCTATGGTGATTTATTGATTTCTCCGGTATAAATATTTGTGTCACATTACAAAGGCGGCTCCTTTGAAATATAAATCAATCAGTGAATGTCTTCAGTGACGTTTATTTGATTCGTTCCTTGAAATAAATTATTTTATTGTAAGCACCAAAATCGCGGTAAGCAGTGTAGTGCAGGATTACTTTTTATACCGATCATTGGTTGTACTCTACTATGTTAATTTGTTCAGAAAGCCAGTGTGCGGTATTACGATTTTCACTGTTATTACTGTACCTCAGTTTGTATACATACAACTCGACAAATCCAGCTAGAAGACTCGAAATTGACGTTATAGATATAATATGCAGTTACTAATATCAAAAAATTATAAAATATATGTCATTTATTACTTTCTTCATTACAGTATAACATATTGCTTTCTTTACTATTTATTACTACTATTAGCGTAGGCTAATATTGGGAGCAATTTCAACGAATATTAGCTTACTCACCCAATATAACGTTATAATTAGTAAAAGTAACTTAATTTAAAGATGGGAGAACCATAGGTCGACCGGGGAGGTCCCACCGCCGCTCTCATAATCCGCCGTAAAGTATTACTTGTGTTTCGGTTGGAGAGATGCGGTTGCCGGCTACACTTTGAAGCGAGGCGACCACTTAGTACTCAGTAGTACCAACTAATCTACGTTCGAGCTAAGATAGGATTTCAGTCCATAATGCAATATAACGGAGTATGGATTCCGCGATAATATCAGTTTAAAAAGGATTTCAGTCGTTTTTGTGGTTGTACGTGGATATTGGCTGCGACTTCTTAACATTAGGTGGTTAGCATGCTCGTTTGCTACTCTTCATACATAAAAAACAGATTTTTTTCAGGTGGATATAATTATTTATGTGGGATGTTGTTTATTTCTTCGATATCCAATATATCACTCACTCTCCTCACCAAAGTTTTTTATTTACTGTCTCTCTTCCAATTTTCTCTTTTGTCTCTTTTTCTTCTAACGTTCGTTTAAATATGGACTACCTGACCTTTATCGTAAATTATAGCGTATTTTATTATGTGCTTAAAATACAAGTAAAAAATAAGGAATCAATGTTGCGAATATTTTATAGATAAATCATGTTTGTGCTTTTTCAACATCTAACTATGATTTTAGTAAATGATTTACGAGAGAAATCGTTTTGAAAAGTCAAATAAACTTTATTGACATTCCAAATCGAAACGTTGTTGCACGTCAGTTAGGATTTTTCGTTGTTTTAATCAATTTAATTGGCTCGCGCGATGTGAAACACGTTACCACAACACAAAAACACAAACGTAAATAAAACGATCAGAAAAGGGAATAACCATGTACTCTGCTCGTTCGTCCATAGTAATAGATTTGTTGCAAAACGAAGTATCTTTTGAGCAATTACTGCCGTTCGTCCAACACGTCGTTATTTATCAGAATTTGCATCCATTTGGGCTCTAAACTGTGATGGGTCATCAATTTGAAAAGCTCGAAATTAACAAGCGACGGTGGAAAAAGATAAAAACAGTGCCAAACAGATATCCATCATCAGTTGACGCCGGAGGTTTTTTCATGTAAGCTAAATTGTAACTATTACGTTCTATTTATCACGAAATAAAATAATAAACAAAAACAAACCTACCATGTTAGACAACTGTAACGAGCCTAAGATTTCGGATCGTGATGAATGGAGAGTTGTCACCTCGTGAGAATGAAATATGATGTTCATTGAACAACTCACACTGGTCACTGACTCACTCCGAATGAACGAACTCATTCAATGATACATCTAGTGTGGACTTTGTCCGTACTCAATCTTATTAGGTTGGACTATTACTGTTAATGCTTCCATTTGGCACTCTACTTATATATTTAGGAATCCTGCGCACTAGGCTGAAGGAGACGAAATCTCTTGGTGACTACCACTCCACGACCTTAAATGGGCCAGTCATGTTGTTCAATCAAATGTCCATGTTTATGGACTGTGGGTACATTTAACACCAGATAGGATACACGCTCGCTTGCTACTCTTCTAAAATAAATGCTATAGTCCTCAAGAGTAACAACCCATCTATAATCTACTGCAGATGTACATCCCGTTTGGTATTTGCTACAAATGTCCACGGACGAGTGAGGCCAATTATCATGTTCGGAAAATAAATAGTAATCACAAATATATTAGTATTTGCCAGATGATAGAACCGTTTCTAACGCGAGGTACCACCGTTACGTGAAACTTACTTGAATTTCGGTAAAAAGGTGTGGTTGCTGGCTGGCTTCCAATTGAGGCAACTACAGTTCTTAGGAGTAGCTACGCATTTATGATCGACATGAAATCTTGGGTCTTGTTCTTTATGGAGTTAGTTAAAGATGTCTGTGGGTGGCAGTGATCACTTACCCCAGGTGGACTGCGTTTTCGTTTGATACTTTTATCGTTTGCTACTGATACCGTTTTATAAAAAATATTTACTTTAATCTCGGCAAGAATACCTCGTTTATTTTAGAAACATTGAGCGTAGTGGCCAAGGGGATAGTTAGGGTGAATACGCATGAATAATTCGTAGACCCACTGCTGTGTTGAATAAATGGTATGCTATCCATCTTCGCACATTTCATGAATACAGTTATGGGGCGAAATTGCTCGTGAACCTATTCATTAAGTTCATTTACTCGTGAACCTCCATATTAATGAATTGTATGCCTTTTCTTAGTTTCATTAATCTGGATAACCTTCTTTCATCATTAACTCCATACTATTCTTGTTCCACTACTAAGCACAGGTTTCCTAAAAAGTTTTTTGGTTTTTATTAAATTAATTATTCGACTATTCACCTTTTCACCCTTAAACTTAAATAAATAGTCGCATTGTCATTAACTTTTCTATTTTCGACTCACCTAAGTTCAATTGTAGCTTGTTACATTCAAGGTTGTTCTTCCATCAGATTAATTCATTTCATCCAATCTATCTCGAATCCGCATGCCATACCGTACAGTATTACACGTCACTCTGGCCCAAATCCAAAATACTGACCTTGCCACGATTGGCAATTCATACGTTGCCATTCACGCTTGCGACGCACTTTGTTTGTGAAAACCATAGAATTGGAACATTAGAATTACCATCGAGTTAAAATCTACAAGATTCTTAATGTTTAATCGGAATCGAGCCTCAAACATGAAACGAGAGCACAGTCGACAGATATGGTCATCATGGTACCCAGGGGTAATTTGTCAATTTCGATCGTTTTTTAAGGTACCATGTGGAAGCTGATTATTATTTAATTTATTCAAAGGGAGCATATCTATAAGAGGTATTCGGTTTGAAAATTTCACATAAACTGTATTTATTGTATTATTTTTGTGGCGAAATAAAACCGAAGTATAGATTTAAGGGGCCTCTTTACTTAAAATAAATAAGGACATAGACTCGGTCGGCCTAGTCATAAGTACTACCCTGCATAGACAGAATTCGTTTGACCTAAACCTAGTTTTTATTAATAAATCAAGCTTTCCAAAATTACAAAACTTAACAGTATTCACGAACTTTTCGATGCAATGAATTTACTTATCACATTGTCGACAAATTATTTCTCTCGCACTACAACTGTACTAATTTGTGAATTTGAATATATTACGAAAACTATTTGCATACAAACGCCTCGGTGTGATCGCTAGTTAGACACTGAACAACGGCACTTGGATTAAATTAATCCGACTTTGAACCGTGCAATGGAACTAAACTATTCGAAGTAATTCGATGTTGTTAGAAGCCATGGTTAGCCAGTGTACCAGTTATATTAGTGTGTTGAATCCGTTTGATGGAAGCTACGGCCGCAAAATCAGTTGTGAAATCGATTTATAATTACTTCGCAGATCAATGGCTTTTATTGAAGTGTTACATTTATGAAATGTAAATTATTGTTCTTTTCATCTAAATTGTCTACACTTTCAGAGATATTAAGCGTTGAAATTTCTTTTAGTATCGCATAAAGAAAATTACAATATATGCACGAATTTAACCGATTTCTACACAGAAGATTTCTTCTTTCATTTACTAATTCAACATTTCTTATCCTAATATTTTTTCTTAGGAATCCTGCTGTTTTCGTAAAATGGTATCGCTTTCCAGTAACATGTTTTCGGGCTGTCGATTCAACTTTTGCATAATTATCTAATTTATTTGGAAACCAAAGCGGTTGGGTGTGTTTTAACCGCATTGCCGTTTTATATAAAACTGGGGTATTTTCCTTTTATTTTGTATTTATTTAGTATTTAAACGACGAACCTTAGTGGCACAATACCGTGCTGAAGCTTCTAGGTTCGATTTCCGGTCGAGCCGATACATAATTAAATAACGAATTTAGATATTTTTTCGGATATAGGTATTTATGTACTTCTCATCTCTCATCAGAACATCTCATTATAAACAGAATCCCGGTGCGGGATCTTAAATAAATACGGCGTGATAAATAGGAAATTAATCTCGAGTTTCAGTAGTAAATAGTGATAGAAGTTACATACCGAGAATATCTACCTGAGTGTTGTTAATCCGTTCGTAGCCTTCAAAGTTTACTGCTGGATGTATGTAATCCCCTAAAAACTGCAGTTTTCCGTAGTCAATGCACCTCGAATCTCATTACTTGAGCTACGGTGGTTGAACAAAAAAACTATAGGTCAAATCCAAAGACTTGCAAATCCCTGCAAATTGGAAGATTCTTCGGCCAAAAGGCAAATTAGCTCTAATACCGAGTCTCCACGAATAAAAACTGCATTAACTGCTGCTATTTTGTAGCTTTTGCTGAGTAGCATATTGTTACACGAGGCGAATTTAGTACCACGGGTAGCCTTTGTCTCCATTTTAGATAGGGTTTCAGTCTTATTTTGGAGTTGATAAAAGATTTCCATGAACGACTTTCATGATATGAGTGCATTTCTCTCAGTCAACAATGGAATGGTACAACAATGGGATGAAAAATCAAAATATTACTTTTAGAATATGGTATTATGGGAAAATATTATTGAATCTGGTATTTGGCCGTCGGTTTGCTACTCGTATGCTCTAAAACTTATTTTTCTTTTTGAATTCTTGTCCTGAATTTGAAATTTTGCCTCAGCCTACTCTATTTCCATGCTTAATACGTTTGGAAATATTCAAAGTCTGTTTCATGATATTTTTCCTTTCAAATTGGCCTCGCATAATCATAAAGGCAAATGTCGATGCCATTGAAACGTGTATCTGCTTAAGGATCTCACATTGAAGTAACGCAACAAAGGAAACATTACGTGAATTATCATAACAATATCGTAACCTCAAGGTCGCAGGATGTCGCCATTTTGAATTTTCGGCAGTCGGATATTATATTCACCACAATCCTGTAAAATAGTCACGTGCACTGATCGATTTTATACTTAATCAAATTAAGTGTTGTATTATTACGTTTCCTTTGAAGCCATTTTATATGTTTGTGTCTATTTCTGTGGAACGGTAGTTCTGAAACTGATGGACCGATTGAATTTTTTTCTCTCAAATCGATTTTTATAACCATAATTAAAGTCACTTTTAATTAAAATCCGTTTAGCATAAAAAATATACCTAAACTGTTTTCTAGGATTATGTTAAAAATATCATTTACAAAATACATATGTATTTACTATACATTTTCTTAACTAATCTAACCAATACATAAGTATTTCTGATAACCTTTCAATTACGTTGTCAATGACCTGATCCTGCAACTGGCAAGATTTGCATAACATCCAAATCTACATATTACAGCAGACGTATTGAATAGGATAGATATGGTGTTGGTAACTATGACCAAATTCTGATGATGGATTAGAATAGTGGTAAAGAGGCTTTAGCTGTATCAAGTGTAGATGGTCAGTAAATTCCTTAAATTATTCTCAATAACAACTTTAGGAGTATATTAAATTTTATATTTAACGGTTATCGTCGTCTTTGATTTATGAAATGAAAAGCACTCCCAATAAGATTTTTATGAAATATGAGCATGTATAAATCAAGTATAAGTACTTTTGAATCTCATGAGATTTTGTCTATGAATATAATATGCATCGACACTTGTGACTTTTCGTGAGAAGGAAAATTCATATACCTACTGTTTTAAAAACCGTGGCATGTACATATATGGCAGTGAAGAGTTTATTTCAAAGTATGTATTGTTTATACACTACGATTCTTTACTTATCTTATTGCTCTTTATGGAGATTACTGAACGAATTTTAATGAAACTTTCATGATGCTATGGAACCAAATTGTATGTACAAAACCGACTTTATTTACATAAAACAAAAGTTTTCTTTGACAATTGATTTTTGTGCTAGTGCTGATTACGCTACATCAAGGAATCAAATGTAAAGAAACCGATGTTTTATAAGATGGGGATACCCAAATTAAAAATAATCGTTTCCTCGTAATAGATTGTATCCTCTATTACAACCTCTTCAAGTTCTATTTTCGCAACGGTAGCCTATGTTCGTCTCTAAAGTCTAAACTATCTCTATGTTAAAATTAATCAAAATCGATTCAGCCGTGTTAGCGTAAGAACGGAACATACAAATATACATACTTTCGCATTTATAATATTTATGGGCAGCGGCCTTGTCTTTGACGTTATGAGGAGGGGGGCGAGGCTTAGCAGGAGCATTGTGATAGATTGCTGGATCAAATACAGGTTGCAGAATTTTATACGGATATCCGCGGACACGGATATCCGGCACATCACTTCTCGTAGTACTTAGCCCAAAAAGAAATAAAGGATATTTCACAATTTGGCTTACTGCCATGGCTAGTACTATGCCATACGTACTAGGCTGTATTAATATTGTATATCTCGAAAAATCGCCTTCTCTAATAAATCTGTATAAATTGAATTGCTTATATTATAACAGCTGTAATCGTGTCCGAACACTGGCATACGTTACCAAATGATAAAAACGTCTACTTTACCAAAAACGCTTTTTCAAAAATTTTGTATGTTTGACGGGTTAGTCTTGGAAGTAGCTGATCCAATTTTACGGGACTTCAATTATGGTGGATGTTGTAAGCAATTGACTTTAACTCGATTTAACCACCAGGGAGGTACCAAAGTTGTCCACATAATCCAAATTGAAACAATTGTATTTCGGCTGGAGATGTGCGGTTATCACCTACACATAGAAACGCGTAGGCTGTCTTAATCTTCAAGAATATTCATTAACGTACGAGATCGGATAGGACTCTAGTCCTGTTTGAGGTTTTATCAGAATGTCCATGGGCTAAGGTGTCTACTATGCATGCTCGTTTGCTCATCGCCATAAAAGAAAAACGCAAACAAAATCGTGTATAAGAATGGTTTTGTTAAAAATTCACTTGTGTTTTATTTCTAATTTTGTGATTACTTTTCGCAAGGGAAATTCGAGCAGAGTTTATTACGTACATTTCATTCGGATGGAAACTCCCTTGAACCTCCAAACCAATTAAAATGCCTTGTTTTGTCTAATTGATTCACACATACACACACTCTAAACATGACAAGGTATCAAACAATATCAAAACGTATCTGATATAAAGATAATGCAAAATACGCATATCCGTGTTACGTTATACATATCGCATGCTAAATCAGTCAACATACATATAAAACATCGTGGTTCAACAACGGTGACAACACCACCTCACCGTATCTGCCTTATTTACAACTACTTTGTTACATTTTGAAGGGTGAAAACTAGAAATATCAATTTTAAACGTCTCATCTTGGTCTATTTTTCTCGAAATATAAAAGACTAGCTTTTGCCCGCGGGTTCACTCGCGTGGAATTTGGTCTGCCACATTAAGTTTCGTGACAGATCGTTTTAAATAAACATGTTTTTTTATTTAATAGTAAAAACAAAAAAATATTTCATTACTCGTACCGATGGCATCACCCCTCCGCCCCCGCGTCGCGCGCCGCGTCTATTAAGCGCTCTATGACTCTCCATTCGAGTCAATCATAACGTGATATCTTTTAAACTATTCGGCCAAATTACTCACTGTGAAAGACAAAGTTTATTTACATGAAATACTTAAAGCGACGAATGTATTGATTTTGATAAGAGTTTGATAAATATACTAAAATGGGCATTGTAAAATAGTATTTATTTTAACTGAATTTATGGTTCACAATTTTGGTTATATTGGCTTCCACATAAAAGGTAGATATATGCTATCGCGGACTTTTATTTAGAATTATTCAAGACAAACAATCCTACGGTACATCATCTTTGTGTAACTCCAATAGTTTAGACAGCGTACGCCAAGATAGCTCTCAGAGGCCAGATTTTTTTCCGACTTCTTTGACATGTATCGTTGTATTACGACCAAAATTACATAAAATTATTACAAATTGTACCCTTCATGTTATTCTATATTACTGTGAAGTTTCATCCAAATCCGTCCAGTAGTTTGTTCGTGAAAGAGTAACAAACATCCATACATACATACTCACAAACTTTCGCATTTATAATATTAATTAATTAAAAGGAAATTAATAGGATGTAGAAAGATTATAATATACTAAACAGTGTACTGTATCTTATATCCGTTCATGCATTTCAAATTTCTCATAACGTTTAATATCATCTCAGAAGCCATCGGTTCTTAATCTGGGGGTAGGGACTCCTAGAGGGGTCACGTTTTTTATAATTATTAATATCAAATCCTACTGCTGTCGCTCATACAGCACACTTGTTAACTTATAAAACTTAGAAAACAGTAGGTGTCGAATAGGTATCGAAGTTATTAGAGGGAAGTGTGGAGTGTCGCATTGTGCTCCTAACAATAGTAGTTTGCAAAAAATTCGTTTATTCAAGGGATTCGTTTAAATATGGTGTAATAAAACTTAATATTACTACGTAATAACAGCTGGATAAAATATATTTATGAATTTGTTGATAGTTTTAAGGTGTTTACGAATAAGTAACTTAATAATTATAATTCTACAGTGAAGGGGCGACCCCTTAGACGTTTTTATTATTTTTTTGCTTTTAGGGGGTCATGATATAAAATTATTTGAGAAACAATGTCATCAACGACCCGCGGGCGATAGTTTTAGATTGCAAGTCTGCTATGTATAGGGTTGATCTCAATCTTTGTCCAATCATACTTAATATCTGTTCGGAGTGCGGGTGTTTGTATATCTATATCTATTTACCACAACGTAGAGTGAATGTAAATATTAGTATTAGGATGAGATAAGTTATTATTAGTAGAGACGTTATTTGAATAGATTCGATTTTTACTGGACTTGTCAGATTATCCAAAAAATGTATGTGAGTGTATTTCCTTTACACAAATTAGAAACACTATGACAATCGGATAAAAAGAAAATATAATATGTATACAAATATGTAGGATGTATAAATGAAAATGTTCTACATAAATAAAAAGTACATATATTCTCGTTTACGCACATACAAAATATATTATGAATATTTTCTAGAATAATCCTAGTTTTTAATTATTTATTTATTTTTTATTTCCAATATGGCTTTGTAATCCTTGACTAGCGATAAAACGTTTGGCGAATCGTCATCACAAATTGTCCATTGTTCCAGGACGAGAGGTTCAACCACGACATTGACCAACAAACAGGCTACAAGACGAGGTCGCTCCTCTGCATGCCCATTAAGGATATCAATGGGGAGGTCATCGGTGTTGCACAGGTGAAGTTTATATTTTAATTGCTATTAAATACGTGTTTCGCCGTGACCACGAGCCATACAACTGGTTCGGAGTATCGGCAATCAAATATCGTCAATAGTGAGTAACCGGTATATAGTAAACATTTATAAATGCCGCGATAATATTCGTTTAAAATCATAATAAATACGACCGATTTCCATTAGCTCCGTTAACTCTTTGTCTGTGGCTCTCACATATTAGATCGCTGCGGGAGGCCGGCTAAACTGGAGCTTATTTTTGTAGAATGAAGATGCTCCGACAATTCATTGAAATAGTGTATTTTGCAGCATCTGTGTTACATCTACGTATACACAGACGTAATGTCCGCCTCCAGTCTTGTAGCGCCGACGTAAACACAGCACTTTTGTTTTCCCGTAATCTACACAGGTTTGTGTGTACAACATAGGTGTACAAGCCGCAAGTGCGTTGCGCAGCGCAATATAAAGCAGTGTATATTTTTACTCGTTTTTGTACTTTAATATTGGTAATGCATCTAGAACTCATTATCAAAAAACTTTACGTTGATTGACGCCGGCGGCGATAAGAAGGCTGGTTCATGTTTCGCGCAGAGAATTGCGATCGCTATTCAACTTGGGAATTCTAGCTAGCTTTCTTGGCAGTATGACGCATAGGCACGACCCCCATTAGATTGTTTAGGTTACCCTTTTATTATAATTATTTGAAAAAAACATTATTAAATGAAAGAATAAAATATTTACTTTCACTTACGAGTATTTCACGGTACTATTGGAACTAAAACACACCCCACTAGGTCCATGTCGAAAATGTTTCAGCAGAATTAGTCAAACCTAACCTTGAATACTTGCTTCAATTTGTCGCATTGGAGTTTTATTTTATACGTTTTTCAGAGATAACTTTTTTATTTATTTTTTTATGTGGGAAAAGTTGTGATGGTAAGTAGTCGCACCCCATACACATCCATGTACAATCACAAATATGACTGAAATCCTATCAGAGCTCGAACATAGATGCGTTAGATGTTACTCCTGAGGACTAACATGATCCTTGTGTAGCCTGTAATCGCACCTCTCCAACCGAAACGCAAGTAATGCTTTACGGCGGATTATGTGTGCGGCGGTGGTACTTCCCCGGCCGAACTATAGTTCTCCCATCTTTAAATTTATGGGCACGGTCTCGTCAGTTCTAGTGTGCATCATAGCTCCGATGTTAGACAGCTATTAAAATGCGCATGGACCACTTAGGATGATGAGAGTTAAACTCTTGGGAGCATTGCATGGTTTGTGGGAAGTTTGAATAAAAAATATGCAATACAGTTGCTATTTATACTTATGTACGGTAAATATTATAATTTTAAAATACATAAAAATATTTCTGCTTAAACTTTTAGGCGAGTATGTATTGACTTGAATATTTTTGAACTGCCATTTTGAATTTCTTTTTGTTTTACTATAAAATGGGTACTCACGATTAACGCTCGTTAATTGCCAATATTTCGAACATTGTGCATGGCTCGTTGTTACGGCTGAACTGCGGCGGCGTCGGAAACAGTTGACAGTTGATAGAGACAGATTAATCAAGCTTCCTTAGGTCTAGATAGCTTTTTTGTGTTCCATCTAGTAAAATGTATAAATTCCCTGATAATATTAGTTTAAAAACTTGTGCCTGATGGTAATTAACAAAATTTCGTCAATAAACTGTTGTTTTAACATTACGATTCACGGTAATTATTCTGATATACTGTTCTCAATAATGTTCCTATTTTAGAGCTTTTAAATTAGTACCAAAGTTTCGCTACACTTAATTTATTGTTCGACCTCTGACCCGCTGGTCCGACGACATTCGTAGGATCGCCGGTAGAATCTGGATGAGGAAAGCAGAGGACCGTACAACATGGCACGCTCT
>DWON01006522.1:0-13782 GCA_018251015.1 Phocides pigmalion okeechobee
CATCGACAAACATTAACAAAAATCACATCAAGAGCTCACTTCCAAAACTTCCACCTAGCTTGTGGACTAAGACAAGAAATCCGAGAATATTTCACTTTTAAATATCAACAAACATCGCATAAAGAGCACATATCTAAAATTTGCTCCTTGCTTGTGAATCAAGGCAATAAATTTGACGATAGTTCACCGTTAAACATCTAAAAATATCACATTAAGAGCACACCTCCAAAACTTGCACCTTGCTCGTGGACTTCGATAAGACATTCGACAATCCTTCACTGTTAACTATCAACAAATACCGCATCCAGACCACACACAAACCTTGCATCTCGCTTGTAAACTAAAACAAGAAATCCGACATTAGTTCACTGTTAATTGTTAACAAATATCGCACCAACAGCACACCTAAAACTTTCACCTGGCTTGTGAACTTCGACAAGACATCCAACAAAACTACACCAAAATGGACAAAAACAACACATCTGACAATAATACACCGTTAAATATCAACAACTACCGCATCACAACAGCACACCTAACTTCGTAATCCACAACGCAAATTACATGTGGTAACACCTTATGAATATTAACTTGCATTCTACATCAATCATACTCGTAGGCGAGATGTAGTGCGCGATTGTGACTCGTTTGTTAAAGGGTTGCTTTTCTGTTTTAGTTAACGCCACGGGAAACTGGGTTAGTTATTAACTAACTACGAGTACCGTTAATAATGCACTCGAGTTCAACTTCTTTATGTTGGAACGCAGACAAGCGTCCATTTCTTTATGTGTTACTGCAAAGGAGCATACAAATCACCTGCAAGTAGTCGTAGCCCATACACATCCACGTACAAGCTTAAACACGACTGAAATCCTATCTGAGCTCGAACGTAGATACGTTGCTCCTGAGGACTACGATGGTCGTCTCGCTTCAAACTGTAGCCGGCATCCGCACTTCTTCAATGATACACAAGTAATGCTTCACGGCGGATTATGAGGGCGGCGATTGTTCCTCCCCGATCGAACATTTCTGCCTTGCAATTTCCGTTTATATACCGACAACACCGATCTACAATTTCACTGCTGAATATTTTGCTACTTTTTAACAGGACCAGAAACAGGATAAGGTTTGATTTAATTTAAAATTTTGATTTAGTAGCTGTGGTACCTCCCCCATCAAAATTTATTTCTACCACATGGTGTGTAAGTTATCTGTATTTAACCTGGACCAAGATCGGAAATCCAAATCGAAACAATCTAGAGAAGATGAGTCTAGACATAGGCCTAACATTTCCATTTTTAAGCATTGATACCTTTTTCTGGAATAGGTTAACACTTTCCACTGCTGAGTGATGCTTGGCGTAATGCGCTTGCGGATTGTACACACCTGTCGTATGTACAAATCTGTATGAATTCGAGTGAACAAAAATGCTGTATTTACGTCGGCGCTACAAGGGCGCTACTAGGAGCCAACAATACGTCTGTATATTCGTAGATGTCACACTTGCTAAAAAATGCAATATTTCAGTAAATTTTCAGCGTTCTTTCAGTCTAGAGACATAGCTCCAGTTAAGTTCAACGTTGACCCAATATAATATACATATCATCGCCCCAATCAAAGTGTTAACATATTTGAGAAGCCTCGTAAAATATATCAAAAGGTCCCTAGGTGGATGTCCAGACGGACGTAAAGCTGTTTATCGATAAAGGTGTCTATAAAATAATCGTAAAACCTTCAGAGGTCTATATAAATAAATAAAATTTAAGTGCCTCTTGTTATTTTTAAATTGATGTATCAAAATAATATGCAATTCAATGACATTCGCGCAGAGTTGCGATTGCTATTCATCGCGGGAATGCGGTTAGCGTTCTTGGCACCGTGCCGCATGCGCACGGACTCCCTTTAGATTGTTTAGGTTAAGCTTTTATTACAATTAGTTACTTTCATAAAATTACTTTTAAGATTACATTATTATAATTAAAATGTAAATAAATGAAAATGGATATTCGACCTTAAACAGGCCTGACGTCCTATCATAGGCACAAAGATAAATTACTACTCCTAAAGTCATCTCGCAATGTAAGCGCCTGGAATCAGATCTCGTAAACATAAATACAAGAATTGGCCCTAAGTCTTATAAATGGCTGCAGTACTTCGGAAATCGAGCTATAGTTTTAACCTTTTAAATATCCAGAACAGATTGCTTATTCTTCTGTTCTAGATCTATAAACTGACCGTTGTATTTGCCTAAAGGAATGTGTCCATTCACCAGATTACTTATGTATTCTGTAAGAATCTACCACTAAAGGGGTTTTATGATGTAAAAAGTTTCTGCCAATTCACAATTCAATCAAGATGGCATAGGATTTACCGCGCAGGAGGCAGGAAATGGTGCCCGTGGAAATGTTTATCTACCGCGACGCTGTTTCAGTTTCCACTGTCGTATACGATACGTCAACAAACATTTTATAGAATAGAATATACTTTATTGCATGCCTTAAAATGGAAGACATATTTCACAACTTAGTACACAACTTAATAATTATAATAATAATCTTTATTTGCTTTACAAAGTATAGTAGACATTTCTTAGTGGCCAGTCTCCTTTTAAGCCCAAAATGCCTGTGTTAGGAGACTCTGCTCTTCCACTATTTTACAATATGTAAGCTTATAAATATTATTACAAATATGTTTACATTTATATTTAGTTTCTATTGTATTGTATATGTATTTGTGTGAGTATGTGTGTGTGTCTTTGTGCGTCGAGTTATCGTTATCGAGTTAGCGTTACGGCAGGCGGCACTAAACTGGACCCGTTTTCTCTAGACTAAATTAGCATACGTGTAGCATCTACGAATACAGTTGTACAGACGTAATTTCCACCCGCAGTCCTGTAGCGCCAAGTAGTGAGTACGTCACTTGTGTTCGGCCGTAATCCATACAGATTTGTACGCACAACAGATGTGTACAAGCCGCAAGCGCGATATGCTAAGTAATACTGGGCAGTTGTGTATCCTGCAGGGAAAGTATTATTAGTAAAAATACAGCCTCTCACACAGAATGCTCTTGATTGAAGTACGATATGTCAACAAACATTTATCTGTATCCTCGTTTCCCAAATGATAGCCCAATGGTAATATAGCTGATAGACCGACGTCATTACTTGTGTTTCGGTTGGAGAAGTGCGGTTGTCAGCTAAACTCAGGAGTAGCAACGTATCTACGTTCGGGCTCAGATAGGATTCCTGTCGTGTTTGCGGTTGTACGTGTATGTCTATGAGCTGAGATTACTTAAAATTAGGTGATTCACATGCTCGTTTACTTTTCTCAAATAAGAAACAACCGCTACATGTGTCTGCATCATAAAGTAACTAGAAAGTTTGGTTAAATCTATAAAGAGTACAAACGTACTAAAAACTAAACGGAAGTTCAATGGAAATGTTTATCGACCGCTCCTTGCCGATGTTTTTGTGTCCACGGCCGCTCGCGATACGTCAGCATATGTTTTGCTTGTACAATGCATGGCATCTGATACCGGAGTAGAAGTAAATGACTGAAATGTGGAATTGCACTTCCGCCACTGTATGTGACGTTAACAAACTTGTTGTACTCGAAGCGAGCGATAGGACCGTTTTTGCTCTGTCTTATTATATGGAAATTGCCCTGAAAAGAATGTCCTAAAGGAAATTCTACTATTTTTTTACGTAATAAACGTAATAAATTGTCCTTTGAAGGTACTTCTGCTGTATTGATCTTGAGTTTCGAATAGTTTTATGTCTCGTGAAACATCTAGTAAAGAAATGTCTATTTCTAGAAAAGAAATTGTCCTAAAGGCACTTGTGCTATTTTGGTCTTGAACCTCTAGTGGATTTATGTCTTGTCTAATATTTAGTAAAGAAATGTCTATTTCTATTAAAGAAATTGTCTTTTAAAAATCACTTGTGCTATTTTGGTCTTATAGAAATAGTCCTTTGAATATTAATGTACTAATTTGAGCTTGAGCCTCTTGTGAATTTACTTCTTGTCAAATAACAACTTAAAAGTGTAACTTCGATCAAAATGCGTCACACGTTTCCGATCTTTTTTGCCCTTTCGTCGTCCTTTTTCGTTGTTTTTTTGTTGTACCTAGTTATTATTGTTATATATAGTCTGTGATTCAATGTATTGTGATATCTGTCAACATTTTGCATTGATATATAGAACATGGCGGCCATTTTCATTTTATTATAATTACTTTCATGCAGATTTTTATAATAATTTTCTCACTTTTATATACATTTATTGGTGCTCTTATAAAACTACGCAGTAGATTCATAATTACGTGTTTCAGTACTCGATAAACTACTTAGTTTGAAATATTCATGACAATTGTCAACTTGGCAGCTTATCTGTCAAAAAAAATATCCTTTGCAACTTATTTCAGTACTCAGTCAATAGCAAGATCGGCCACTTAACCAATTTTACATATTGCAACACTATCACCGCATAAACCACGTCCATATAAGATTTAAGGAGGGCCATAAAACAGCGGACACTAGATAAATCCACACCTCAGCAAATGGACACTGCACAACATTCTGGGCGTAACCCGATAGCGGAATCGAACCCGCGATATGTTAATGCACGTCCGATCGTGACGCACGACGTACGTCCTGTCGCGGACACTTGCTGGAGATTACTGAGTATGATTAACTTGACCATTTATTTTTTTACTCAAAACGGGACATCGGATTGTGTTTAGCCAGTTTCCACCAAGAGCTACCGCCGTCCTCATAATCCATCATAATATATGATTTTAAATTATCGCGTTTTTTTTTTTATTATGTATGTATCCATGTACAACCACAAACACGACCGAAATCCTATCTGAACTCGAACGTAGGTACGTTGCTACTCCTGAGGACTAAGATGGTCATCTCGCTTCAAAGTGTAACCGGCAACCGCACCTCTCCAACCGAAACATAACTAACGTTTTATGGTGGATTATGAAGGGGACGGTTCTCCCACTTTTACGAAATGGACGATGGACGATGACGAGGACCATTCAAAAAGGGACGAGGAGAAAGGGACAGTCTCGTTTAAACCAGGACGTGTGGCCACGTTAAGTATGATACACACGTTTTTTAAACGTTAACATCTGGCCCGGGCAGGTCTCGCTAATGCTGGCAACTTGCAGCTGTACAGATTATCGCGCTCCTAGTATGGTAATTTCACTTCGGATGTGTGGTCCCTTTGTAGACAACATTATTTTAAATGCCATTCTCATTCTCGAAGCCCTTGATGCGTCTGATCAATGCTAAATAACATTCAGTTGAACCATGAAGAAAGTCACTAATTCATCTTATCAATTGAACTAGTGGAAATAAGAAATTTCTAAGTTATACGTGTGAAAATATTACATAAAATGTAAAAATAGCATTTTCTATACTCATATCAGTATCCTGTATTGTTAAGTGTGAATATAAATAATTACTTTTACATTTTATAAAGGATGTTCACGATTAACTCTTTTTAATTGTCTATATTTCGGGCTAGTAACATAGAATTTCGTCTCGGCTTAACTAAATTTACTAGTTTTTAGACAACGTTTAGTTGAAAATCACAATCAGTTTTTTTAATAATAACGACTGTCAGCTTAGAATATTATAAAAAATATTGGAAATTAAAATGACATAGATTTATTGGTGTAGGTCAACTCTGATTTTACTTTTTGTTATAAATTTAGTCAATATAAATTTAGTCTTTATTTTTCTTTCCTATCTTCTTTTGCCTATTTCGGAACCTCCAAAACAGCTACCGATAGCATAGACACACGCAACAATGAAGACATAAACACTATGTCCTAATAGGTTTATTTTTCTTAACGCCAACATAAAGTTACAGCCAACATAACTAAACTAAAAAAGATAACTTTACATTGTCTATGCTGCTATTTAATCCATCAAACATTCAGGACTCGGTATGACAATCCGAATCAACATTCCACTGCTGTTAAACACCTGATGATATTGGCGCGGATAACACGTCCCGACGCTTATGATAGATGAACACAGCCACGTTACACAACAAGCTTAAATAAATCAAGATCGTACGATAATCGATGTCGACTTTGTCACTCAACCCTTTGTTTATATGTCTGTTTGATTTTTTCAGTTGGTACCACTGTACTAATGGCGTAACGTTCGTATTGACATTAAGTTGACAGTATTTACATTTGTTGTCTATGGTATAACTATTTATTTATAGTAACTACACCACTTTGACATGCACAGTGTATTTTACTAAATTATTTTAATGTCTTTCTTGGGAGTTCATCCTAAATCTATCGATAAGGCAATCTAGAATACGTAGTTGCCGCTATTTAACATTTGCAAGACCATAGACTGCTTAATGATATTGAAATAGCAAAGAAACAATCATGCTTTCAGCCTTATGGTAAAGAAGAGTACCATCTCGTACGTCAATCAAATGCGTTGCTACTCTTTAGGATAAAGGCAAATGGCTCAAATACCTAAAAGTCTGTGAAAGAGACTGATATTGAGATAGTAAACTTATATAAAGTTACATACATCACACACTGACACACAATTACATATTTTACGGTACCTAGATAAAAAATGAATAGGTTAAGTTACGTATTTGTCTCTGCGCTTTGTTTTAAGTCAATCTTTTTTTTATTGTGAAAGTGTAAGAAACAGGCATGCAGGCCACCTGATGTTAAATGGTCACTACAGCCCATGGACAACCACGTCCAATCTCAAATAGAACATAAGTTCTATTTAAGGATGGACGCGGATGCGTTCCTACTCTTGAGGACTAAGATGGTCGCCTCCAATGATATGTATCCGGCAACCACTCCTCCCTAACCGAAACACAATGCATGAAGAACATATTGCTTTACGGCGGGTCATGAGGGTGGCAGTGGTGCCGCCCCGGGCGAGCTCTAACGGCTCTAACCTTTTAAATCTATTAAAATAACTTCAAAATTGATTAACTAAGCCCTACATTGTAACAGTGACATTCATAAGTGTATCTAAATACCTTATAATGTAATAAACTATTTGAATTTACATTAAGGACAAAACAAAAGACGTCGAAGACAAGGAAATCATTTCTAATAATAAAATATTTGCGCACAATCAAATGTACTTATCACGCACACTTAATTTATTACAATTAAAAAACAGCTCTACGTGGGTGGACACTGACGTGCTATTGTTTAGTAACGTTATTACGAATTATGAATAAATTACTCGTATCGTATTACCAACGAGTTTTGTCCGCGACTTCAGTCACGTTACATAAATTGACATAACTTTATTTGTTAACCAATTTAGATGAATTACACTAAATGTTAAGTGAAACCCATCACAATCAATCCTGAACTGCATTCAAATCGGATAAGCCGTTTCCGCGATAAGCGTGCACAAACAGACAAACAGACATACAAATATACGGACATACAAACATACAGTTACACAAACAGACAAAATGAGAAAACATTGTTTTGGGTTCTCTTGCATATATAAATGTACAGACAGCGATCAGTTACTTTTATTATATATAGATATAGATAATTTATTCGTAGCTGCAATATGAGCACAATCTCGAGCTCAGCGTGCAATCGCAGATCGGAATCGGAACTGACATTTAAGACGACTATCGATTTACGGTATCGATTCACCTTTAAAAATTATGCAAGCATTCGAAAACGTTTATATTACACGTTAGCGATCTGTAGATAGCTGATAGATCTTAACCGGATCAGTTTACAACAAAATGTGTTGTTAAAATTATTGTTTCTAATTGATTCTTGTTATGTTGCCAGTATCTTCATGACATATTTAAGCTTTTTATCTGTCTTGTGTCAGGTACATATACAGTAAAAAATGAATATCTATTGTTACTTAAATAAAAATGTAAAGTAATAAATGAATATGTAAGTGAATGATAATATGTGATATGCATAATTTTTAATCAGTAATAAAATAATTATGGAGTCCAAAGTAACATCATGATGTATGGATTTTCCATTCTACGTTAAATTGCTTTTAAGAATTATCTATTCATGTTTGTATTATGTACCGGGTATTCACGATTTTTGATTTTTAATTGCCAATATTGCGCACCAATTGCATAGCTCGTGGTAATGAACTGTTTACCATGAGCCATAATAAATATTAAAAACTATAAATTCCGCGATAAAATTAGTTTAAACTCACATCAATACCAGAGGACCGTAAAACATGGCACGCTCTAGGGGAGGCCTATGTTCAGCAGTGGACAGTTATAGGCTGACATCATATCAATACATATATAAAAAGTCTTAAGTGGAATGTTTACGTAATGATTAAGCATTGAACCTACATTCAATTTTTTATTATTGCATTTCATTGCAACTCGCGACAACTACTCGACTGATTTAAATAATACTTATTTTAATTTGTGCCCTTTACTACGGCACAATGATCGAATTTGTTACGGTCAGTTCTAGGAAATTTAAAAATATATGCACATATCTTATAATGTTGCCATCTCTTAAAATTAACACAAAATCGCGGGTAAAAATAGTCTATAATATAATCATGTTTTGTTATAGCGTATTTGTATTTTCAAACATGCTGCGTACATTTCATTTGGCAAACCAATTTAATACGTACACAATAATCACTCGCAATCCACAAATGATAAATCCTCATCTGCCACTTCAAGTGATAATTAAAACCGGCCATTCACGGGCCTGAGCGGCATCTAATCTCTCGATCGCATACCTACGGAGCTACCTAAAATCACAGGCATCGGGCACTAGGTGATCGGTCACCCGCGTCACAGCGCAACAGATGCGTATCGACCGATTGTAGCTCGACCGATGCACGACTATTTTAATTGGGCCCCGATCTCCGATCAGATAAGCCGAGGACAAGATGGCTGCTTTTGTTTTTTATTGACGTAGCACGTGTTCAACGCTTGTCTGACGCGTTCGGGCACCCAATAGCATTATTAATAGATTGTTCTCTGCTGTTCAACGATTATTGTAATTGACTTCCGTGAGTGCATGCTTGATCACTTTTAATGATTTTTATCACGTGTTTAGCTAACTGTTGCGGATGCAGCCAATGTACTCACTGCTCTAGGCGTTATCCCTGATGGAGGGTAGTAACTAGACTACCATGCTGTTATGAAATAAACAGAGTTGACTAAGTACATAGCAGCTCTCTCAATATTTTTTTATATGAGCAGAGTAGCAAACGAGCATGCAAACCACCTGATGTTAAGTAGTCGCAGCCCATAGACATCCATGTACAACCACAAACACGATCGAAATCGTATCTGGATTCGAACGTAGATACGTTGCCACTACTGAAGACTGGTGACTGGTGACTGAAGAGATGGTCGCCTCGCTTCAAAGTGCAGCCGGCAACCGCAACTCTCCAATCGAAACACAAGTAATGCTTTACGGCGGATTATGAAGACGGCGGTGATGCCTCCCCGGTCAAACTATAGTTCACCCACTTTTAAATTCCCAAGATACTAAATGTAAAAGATGGTGTCAGATAAGTTTTAAGCGCCTTAGGCAAACTGCTTAACATGTTCTAAACTGATACTAGCGGTCACCCTTCTAATTATTGACCACACTTCATGTTGCTTAACTTAGCTTATTGTTTTCGATATACCAGTATTAAGTAGCAAGAATATTTTAATACGTCACTTATACGTAAGCAAACTAGCAAACGCTACCATTAACAAGAAAATTAATTTAAAACATTACCTACTATGCCATATTGGTATATTGCATAAAACATGAAATCGCTCTACCCCCACGTAAATTCAAATTTTATCAACACAGCAGAATAATGTCTACGCAAAGCCTATCGCGTCCAAACAGCCTGCGCCAACCTTGTTTATGCCAACTCAAACTTATCACACAGTTTAAACAACAACCAGTAATATTTGCAACGTTATAATACCTAGGATTTGAAAGTTCCTTTGAATTCAAAGAGCTCACATAAACGAGAAATCGCGCTGTCTAGTCTCCGCTAAACTATGCGGGTACTTCAGGTTTCAAACAAAATAGTTATGCGAGTTGCATGTCTGCCCTCTCACATAAAGCCCCACGGAGGCAGCGTTATTTGACATGTTTATAAAGACAAAAGGGCGCTGATGAATATCATTTAACGAATCGACGTTCGGTTTCGCGAGCGTTGCTTAAACGACACCGAGTCACGCCATCTATCTGATTGAACATTCAACCTTTCCCAACAATCACAAGTTATAACTTACTTAGCAAAAACGGGAGCTCGAACGCAACTAACGAACTGCGATAAACTCGCGTTCAGTATGACGCCAACATTAAGGTGGCAGATAAAGCGAACATTAGCCTGACCAATCGCGCGTCACTAAGAAATCGAAACGGCCAATCGAAGCAACCGGTGACTAGGATAGCGTGACCCGAACGCAATCCGATTCGAGTCGTATTCGTTACCGCGAGATGGCGGTCGGCTGGCGCACCAATCGTCGCGTCCATCTCGCTGTCGTGCCCATATAATGATCTTCACAGGGGCAAGAGAATGAAGTTGAGCCTCTCATTAATTGGCGTTTTGAGTTGAGATCGCTGCGCGAAAGATAGGTTAATTCCTTGCTCGGGCGAGATCGTTGTCGCTCAAAAAGGAAGGTGAGCGAGCGTTTTCTGGAAATCAGATCCAATTACATGAGGGCCCGTTAAGTTTTTGTTCTGTTTGGCCGCTGGCCGAGGGCATGCTCACGCTCGCGTTGTTGACGGACGGGCATTGTCTCGACCGGTATTGATGGATCGCTCCGCTGATTTCTCGACAAGGAAATTCTTATAGACCATTTCTCGCATTTCTTAAAACCCCTTATACCCCACCCACGCGGCGAAATTTACATACCGCGAGCACGTCTCAATTAGGAGCGCTAATGTATGCCTCGACTCGCGCAGCCTCGATCTGACTGACGTCGACAGATAGCGGGCGAAACGTGACGAGTGACGACTATCGCGAGAAAACCGCTGCCAACTTAGCATCGCTCCACTATTAACAACACTAATAGGAGCCGATACTGTGGCGGGGTCCTCTTTTTGTTCACTGGCTCGATCACTTTGAATTCCATTCGTGTGTTAATCGATAAAACGAAAAAAGCATTACAATGTTTTATTTATTCCAGGTGAGGACGAGGAATGGGGAAACGAGAGCGAGGCGATGCCAGGAGAACCACGAACGCCGAGCTCTGGTGGCGAGAGAGCCGCGTCCAGCGGAGGCGCATCTCCAGCTTCAGAAGGCTCCCCCGCCGCCTCTCCGCCCAGATTACGTCTCAACCCTAGCCTCGCTACAGACCCAGCGCTAGCGCCGCAGGCGACATCTCTAAAACATGAACCGCCTTCGCCATCTCCACCGCCACCGCCTGCTCCTCAAACAAGACGAGACGAGTGCCTTGCATTGTCGGCAGCTGCCGCTTTTCCTTCGCTCTTTCCCGTAGCGTCAGCTCCTACAGGGTATACTTGCAAACCTTGTGGCATTCGCTATTCTTCATTAAGTACTTTACAAGCGCATCAAGAACATTACTGTTCAAAAAGAAAGCCGAAACCGGATTCTACGGATGGTCCGGCAGATGCAGCCGATGATTCAAGTAGTGAAGCCAAAACGCCGAGACCTCCCGGAAAACAATATGCTTGCACTTACTGTTCATACAGCGCGGATAAAAAAGTTAGTTTAAATCGCCATATGCGCATGCATTCCTCGTCGCCGGTCAGCAGCGGGACTCCAGCGCCAACGCCCACCTCCAACGGAGAGAGCACAGAAGGCCCACCGCCCCAAGATCGGTATTGCGTTGACTGCGATATACCCTTTAGCTCGGTAAAAACATACCGAGCTCACAAAGCGCATTACTGTAATACAAGGCAAGTAGTTAAAAACGCACTGGCGGCCGCTAGAGGTGGTTCCGCAACTTCAGGCTCAGCTCCCCCATCTCCCGGAGCTACCCCTCCAGCTCAAAACCAATATGCTATAGCGTTACCTACGAATCCAATTCTCATAGTACCATATTCTATACTACGCAGCGCCAGTACTCTACCTGGAGCAACGTTACCAGACCCCGATACACCATGCTTTTTGTTACCAAACGGGACTTTTCAGCCTATAACACGAGGCTTGCTGAATATGAGTACGGAAGGAAAGGAACCAGAAGTGTTAAAATCGGCAAACCGACCTCGGGAACCGTCACGCGACGGTGCAACGCCTTTGGACCTAAGCGTGCGCCGGTCCCCAGAATCTGTGACAACTGATGACCATGAGAAAGAAAATAGAATACGATCGGCAACACCGGAGCAAATTGTTTGTGCGCCATCGCTTCCCGGTTCCCCGGGAACGCCTTCACCTTCAAGACGGTCGTCGTCACCAAGTGGCGAAAGTTCACCAAAAAGACGACGACGCAATTCTAGGGGACCTACACCAAAGCCTCCGCACGTACCATCACCACCAGAAGAAAAATTCACCCCAATCGTGCCTCCACCGATACTTCCGCCAGCACTTGCGTTAAGGCTGGCTTCGGAGCTCCCCATAACGCCTGCGTCACCCCAAGTCTTAGTGAAGCAAGGAGTCTCAAAGTGCAAGGAATGCAATATCGTCTTCTGCAAGTACGAAAACTACAGGGTCCACAAACGGCATTACTGCTCGGCTGGAGGCGGTGAAGAGGGGGCGAGTCCAGCTCCACCCGAGCCTGGCCCTCCGCCGCAGTACCGACAGCTTATCTGCATGGCGTGCGGCATACACTTCAGCTCGCTAGACAACCTGACTACCCACCAGTCTTACTACTGTACGAAAAGAGAAACGCGGTCTCCGAGGAGCATTCCTGAAATACCGAGGCCGTCGTCAGGATCTGAAGGAGGATGGAAGTGTCCTTGCTGCGACGTGGTGTCTCCGACGGATGCAGCAGCCCAGCGTCATATGGAAGCCCATGCCGGCGTTAAAGCCTTCCGTTGCACCATATGCCGATATAGAGGAAACACGTTACGAGGCATGCGCACACATATTCGCATGCACTTCCGCGAAAAACCTGCTGATTTACAGGTAATACAACACTGTAATTACTTCTTTCTAAAGTTACAGACCCTCAGTTCGCCAGATGTCTAACCAATCAAACCAAATATGATAAAATGGTTACCTAAAGTAGATTTCCAATGCAAATGTATTGTTGCAGCACCGACAGCTTCGGGTTCAATTCCCGGCAGATTATTTTTTGTTTATTTGGACTAACAAATTGCGCCATATGAATAATAGTGATCCATTTCTAAATTAGAAAAAATATATTTGATTCAGGATAACTTTATTATTTATTATTTCAGCACCACATAATATTCAAATAATATGAATATGCCAAAAGCGTACCTAAAAATGTTTGGTTCATACATTTTTTTACATATTTCACATTTCCCAAAACTTGAATTTCTTTGTTACGTCACTATCGTTGTAGAGGTTCAAATGTCAACGTTACTTTACTTTTTAAGAATATATCATAACTGCTCTGTTTAATCCAATCATGTAAATTTAATTAATGACCGATTATTTAACAAATTCCAGGAGGAGAGCTTCATTGCGTGCGTGCTTGAGGAGGACAATCGCGAGGCCACCTCACCAAGCCCAGCGGTGGGCGGCGAGCGCGTCCACCGCTGCGGCAGCTGCGCTTACACCTCCACGTACCGGGGCAACGTGGTCAGACACGCGAGGCTCGTCCACGCAACCGAAAACCCGGAGCCCGAGGAGCAAACCTC
>DWON01006523.1:0-13781 GCA_018251015.1 Phocides pigmalion okeechobee
TGGACGTGGTTGTCCATGGGCTGCAGTGACCACTTAACATCAAGTGGCCTGCATGCCCGTTTCTTACTCTTTCATAATAACAAAAATTGTTCATGGTCGGTACAGCCCATGTTAATCCGATTTTTAACTGATGTCGTTACAGACTTTATACATCTAACTAAATAACTGGTACTCACGATTAACACTTTAGTTGTTGACATTTCGAACCAGGTGCATGACTCGTCGTCACGGCTAAATTATTCACGGCATAGCTTAGCCGTGACCACGCGCCATGAAACAAGTTCGAAATAACAGCAATTAAAAATCATTAATCGTGAGTACTCGTATAGAATCTTCTTTAGAATAAAAATTGAGCTCCATGATAAATTAAATTGTAATGTAATATAGATTTTAGTGCAAGCAAAATTGCGGGTAAAATCTAGTCTTAAAACAAAAACCTTCATAAAATTCTGCCAAGATCTCTCAAGGAATATCTTCACAGCATCCCTATTACACAGTTCCCGCGGGAACCACTTGGCAACAGCGTCACGTCGAACCGCCGGGTCTTGCCGCGGCAGCAACCACCGCATCAACGTCTCCAGAATGCTGTACTGGAGACGATAGTCACCTGCTTCCGCCAGAAGGACTGATAATTTCATGCTGAAAGGGAAACGTGGGAAAAGGTGAGAGAACTATAGTTCGAAGGGGAGATACCACTGCCGCCCTCATAATCTGCCGTAAAACATTACTTGTGTTTCGGTTGGAGAGGTGCGGTTATCGGCTGCACTTTGAAGCGAGGCGACCATCTTAGTAATCAAGAGTAGCACCACATCCACGTTCGAACTAAGATAGAATTTCGGTCGAGTTTGTGGCTTTACGTGGATATCTATGGGCTGCGACTACTTAACAACAAGTGGTTTGCATGCTCTTTTGCTATTCTTCTCACATGAAAATGGAATGGAATGGAATCTTTTGCATCAAACGAATATTCGCACATACGGACATTAGACGTTAGTTTCGTTTTTTTTTTAATAATGAAAGAGTAAGGAACGGGCATGCAGGCCACCTGATGTTAAGTGATCACTGCAGCCCATGGACAGCCACGTCCAATCTCAAATAGAACAGAAGTTCTTTTAAGGATGGACGCGAATGCGTTCCTACTCTTGAGGATTAAGATGGTCGCCTCCAATAATGTCTACCCGGCAACCACACCTCCCCAACCGAAACACAATACAACATAAAAGAACATGTTGCTTTACGGCGGGTTATGAGGTTGGCGGTGGTGCCGCCCCGGGCGAGGTCTAACGGCTCTACCACCTTTAAAAAAAATATTATTAAGGCTATTATATAGACTTACAAGTATTTCTGAAAACCATTCTTGAAAGCCAATCGGACGGTTCGACTGGACTCAGCAGAAATCAAATTGAATGTTTGTATGATTTCGCGTCTTTGAATCGCATCCGGCACGCTGTGTGTGCCCAAATCGAGAATGCAGTCCGCTAATTCTTCTATCAGGATTTTATTAAGCGAAACATCCTTCAAACGTATCTCCTAAAAGAAAATTGTAGTAAGTCCAGGGGTCGGCAACCTGTGGCTCGCGAGCCGTATGCGTTTTTTTTAATGTAAAGTATTGGCCCTCCAGTTCCATTTTAAAGGTGGGAGAACTACAGTTCGACCGGGGAGGTACCACCGCTGTCCTCATAATCCACCGTAAAGCATTACTTGTGTTCCGGTTGGAGAAGTGCGGTTGCTGGCTACACTTTGAAGCGAGGCGACCATCTTTATCCTCAAGTAGCAACGTATCTACGTTCGAGCACGAAAGGATATCTACGAGCAGCGATTGCTTAATGTCAGGAGGTTTGCATGGTCGAATATGTAGCCGGCAACCGCACGTCTTCAAACGCAACATAAGTAATGTTTTACGGCGGGTGGTGGTGGTAGCTCCCAAGACGAACCAGTTCTACCACATCGCTGGCTTTGAAGGAGAGCTCTCTTTGCATGTATAGAGATCCATGTAATGGCTTTATACCACGAGACTCGCATCGTCGGCCTTGAAGAAGAGCTCTCTTTGCATATATTGAGCCTCACGTCATGGATTTGTAACACGAGACTCGCATCGCCGGCTTTGAAGAAGAGCTCTCTTTGCATATATTGAGCCCCATGTCATGGATTTGCAACACGAGACTCGCATCACCGGCTTTGAAGAAGATCTCTCTCTTCATCTTAAGAGCTCAATGTCACCATTCAGAGTAGGCATGTCGATTCACTTGAAAAAAAACGATATCTGACTCGATTCGAATCGAACATACTAGAATCGATTCTCGATTAAATGCAGCATTAAAAGATCGATTTTCGATTAATCGCGATTTTTTCAAACATGCCATATATAGACACAGAGTCATACAAAATAAATTAATCAAATTATAAGTATATAAAATTTTATTAAAGTTAAATGAAAAATCAACAAGAAATCACATATCACAATATTTTTAAGCCAATTGACTTTAAAAAAAAAATTGTTCGTCACTAGCAATATTTCCTGCAACAGAAGTCTTTCACATGGAACAGATGTTCCAACTATGCTAAAGTCTACTCAGGCAAAATAAATAGGTTAGTTAAACATTAACAGTAAGAGTAACATTGACAGTAGTGACAATTTTTTTTTTATTAGTAAGTAACGCCATCTTCTATACTGACATTCGAATGCGTTCATAAATATTTATTTTATGCGTTCAAATTATCAATGCGTCCGACTACAGCAAAATATAAAAAACTAGAATATCGTAGCCAATTTAGGAATTTTATTGCCAGTTCTTGATTTAAATTGAATCGGTCCGATTCGTGGGGTTCATGCATCGATTCATCGAATCTATGTAGTATTCCAAATCGATTATTTTACTCTAAATAATCGATTTTTCGATTAATCGATTTCAGATCGTCATGCCTAATTCAGAGAATACCTCAGTTAATGCGGATGGAACCTCAAACTTCGACGCGTGGTGTGATGGAGAAAGAGTGACGTAAGGTCAAACAGTTCACTGGCCACTCACAGACACTCGCCATTATAAGTCCAGTATCCAAAGAGTCGGAAATCGAGCGATCGCAGATATACCAGTCATAGTCTCATTGCTTAGGCTTTAGAAATTACTTTTGTTGCAATATCAGGTAATTAAAAGGGGAAGGAAGGGAAACGGGGGTCATTGCGGTGTTTCAAACAAATAGCGGCGCCTGTAAATACATGCTCTCACTTACCTTTATGAATTTAAGAAGTAAAATTAAAAACGTCCACCATTGACTGTTATGAATAATTAAGTGTTTTCTTATTGCTTCTAGCCAATACTGCAGTAAGCTAACTAGCTCTTTGCCGAGCAAACTCCAAATTTTCGATGGAGGTGAACGTAACATGAGTTCAAATATTTTTGTCGCCGCCCCATTTTCTTCACATTTATTGAAATACTACAAAAAATATTGTAAACTCTTAATCAATAATCATAAAATACCTGCAAGTTCTATTTATATTCTTGACAAAAAGCTTACTTCGATTTCAATTGCACGAATATTTTTTAAAGAAAGAACTGTCGACATATTGAAAGGAATTATCAAATTATATCGCTTATTTTCAACATCACGGGTAAACGATATATACTCATTTAAATTCGTTACAGTTTTTAAATGTTTAAAAAGCTCCATTTTTACATGAACACATAAAATAATTCTTTAAGACGCAATCGTAATATGCAACTTCAAAAAGTCACTTATTTTCCCGCGATGCGATCCATAAACAGATTAGTCATAATTGCCAGTATTTCAAGCACAGATTACTGTTTACTGTTTGTATACATTACTTAACTATTAAACATAACAATAGACAAAACACAAGACGCTTAAATTATGAAACAGAAACAACAAATACATTGTATATACAAACAATAATATTGTATTGTTATTATTTTTAATTAAAGTGCTTATATGTCTAGCTGCAATTTATAAATTATAACTTGTTAATAGTATATAGTTTATTTCTGCAAAACTACTTAGTTACGAACAATAGTATAAACATGGCATAATATTTATATACCATCGCGCTTAAAGTATCCCTATTAATTATTATAGAGTCATTTGAATAGGACGCTATTATAAATATTTACTTTAAATCGAACAATGTTTTATAAATGTGCTTTTAGTTACTCTGACTTAAATGCCGTATTACGCATTCCGTTAGATTTGTTCCTATAAAATGAAGCGAGACTGCGTTTTTTTCAAGTTTATATTTTGATCGTTAACTTTTGTTGCTTTATGTAATCTATACTCCACTATTATTTGTTAAACATAATTCTTATCACAAATATTATGTCTAGAAACAATACAGATAGGGTTTTAGGTTAAATAATATCACATAACACATCCTTGTATTGTGTGGAACAAAAGGTAGGTAGTGTGGTTTTAATTGACTGTTTTAGGTTAATAGGTTGTAGTAGGTTTAGGTTTGAAGTTAATATTTAAAAAAAAGTTACACTTTATGTTGTATTAAATTTAGGTAAAAGAAGTATAGAATTTTATGAACTGAATCTATTTATGTACTCGACTGTTAAAAAATTATAAAACACTTAAATTTGTCTTTTATATATCAGTACATAAACAATATTTTAATTAATGTCAACCCAGTACTAGTAATTTTGATAAATGGTGTTGTGGAATTTTGATAAAAAGTAATAACATTACACGTGTGTGTGGCCTTTATACGTCATCGTTATAATTAATACGTTGGATAGTCTGGCAACATTTCTTTTGTTCGCATTCATTCGCATTTCGCAGTTTGCAATACCGCAGTTGCAGAAATGACGGGCGGGGAATGGTGTCGTCGGTCGTGTCGAACGGTTGTCTTGCGTCTGTGATAACGAGAAATACTCGCATAATAAAAATCGAATCAAAATGTTTAGCGGTAAAAATGATATGATAACGTGCGGTGAATCATTTTAGTGAGTTAACTTATAGTTTTTTACCTGCTTTCTGCTTGTCAGTTCAGTGTTATGATCGCGTCATAGCGCACGGCTTTAGACACTCGAAACCAGTCGATATTATGTGGCCCGAACGCGAGATTTACACAGAAATATTACAATTATGATGCCTATGGTGTACACAGTGTACGGTTTCGCTATATTCTTTATAATCGCGTGGGTGTGTCTGTGGTTAATTCACATCATGGCTCTGTCATATTCAAAGTGGAAGCTACATCGGACCGTGGACCGGTCCCCGCCGGACCAGCCGTATCTCGGTGTGTCCATCGTCAAACCGCTCACCGGCGTCGATCCGAATCTCTTCTCCAACCTGGAGACGTTTTTTACGCTCGACTATCCAAGCTACGAGTTATTATTTTGTGTCGAGAGCGAACATGATCCGGCAGTGATGTTAGTGAACAGTCTCCTGCACAAGTATCCCCACGTCGAGGCGCGGTTGTTCGTCGGCGGGATGTGCGTGGGCGTGAACCCCAAGATCAACAACATGCAGCCGGCCTACTTGGCAGCGAAGCACCCGCTGATCCTGGTCAGCGACGCCGGCATCCGTATGCGCGAGGACACCCTGCTAGACATGGTGCAACACATGCGGGAGGACGTTGCGATAGTGCACCAGATGCCGTTCGCGTGCGACGCTGACGGCTTCGCAGCGGTCTACGAGAAGGTGTACTTTGGCACTGCGCAGGCGCGCATGTATCTCGGGGCAGACTTCCTCGGGATCAACTGTCACGAGGGCATGTCGGCGCTGGCGCGGCGCTGTGCGCTGGAGGCGGCCGGCGGGCTGGCCGCGTTCGGCGAGTACTTGGCGGAGGACTACTTTATCGCAAAGGCGGTGCTGTCGCGCGGCTGGCGGATGCGGGTGGCGTCGCTGCCCGCCTTGCAGAATTCGGGTACGCGGTCGGTGGGCGCGCTGCAGGCTCGGCTGCGGCGGTGGGCGCGGCTGCGCATCGCCATGGTGCCCACGACGGCACTGCTGGAGCCGCTCAGTGAGTGCATGCCGCTGGGTGCGGGCGCGGCATGGGCGGCCGGCCAGCTGTTCGGAGCGGAGCCGCTGCCGTTCTTCCTGGTGCACGTGCTGGTGTGGTTTCTATCGGACTGGCTGATGCTCCGCTCGGTGCAGAACGGCTCGCCGCCGTTCACGAAGGTGGAGTTCCTGGTGGCGTGGGTGTGGAGCGAGTGTTGCGCGCCCTTCGTGCTGGCGGCGGCGCTGCTCTGCCCAGAGATCTCGTGGCGGACTCGCAGCTACCGGCTGGACTGGGGCGGCCGCGCCCACGAGCTCAAACCCAAGCTCAAGTTCTGAGCTCCACCCCCTCCGTTTTTTGAAAGCTTTAATTTGGTGTACGTAGTTTATGTTATGTTGTGAATTATGCTCGTGAAACCTTTCAACGCTGCTGAATCAGATGCGTGTTTACAATTATTGTATTAGTATAAGTTTTTATTTTAATTGCTATTTATAGTTTTGAAATGAGATGGATACTTGTTATTCTTGTTTTAGAGAGTTTTGTATGTTTATAGATTAATGGAGGTATGTCGTCTGTTGTATGATTTTGTGGTATTTTCATCACAGATTCTGTCTGCCATATTGGTTTAAATTTTTTGTTTGTGTATATATAAATTATTTGATTAACGATAAAAGCATAATAGTGATTTTTTAATGAGCATCAAATACAATTGAAGATAATGAATATTTACAATATGATTCATTTGCTTATGGCCAATTTAAAACGAACGTATTATGTGTTAATTATGGAAGCTCATTGAGTTGAAGCTCACTGAGTTTTAACCTTGACATTAAAACTGCTAATATCACAAAAGTAAACAATATTGAGCATTATAGTAAATTACCGTATATAAGTAACCAAATGGATTCAAATGCATACATGTTTTGATCATTATGTCTGTTAAATACTTATGTGAAAACAATTCATTAGCTTTGCTTTAACGTTAGAAGATAAACATGATAACCTTGCCCGAGTCTGAAATGAAATTAAACCAGGTCAGCAGACCAAAGTTTAATTATTATTCTGCAATGCTGCAGTGGACAGTACTTGGTTGATGATGAAAGACATCTGGACACATTGATCTCATGTGATGCCTTATTTGCTAATATGCCAATTGGCATAGAATCATGAGCAAGTTTACAGAATTATCTCTGAAAAATTGTTATGTCTCTTTGGTTACTTTTTATGTATATCAAACATCATATAAATAACAGTAAGGTGCATGATAGCATGTAGACAAATATGAGTCATATATCCGGTAATATGTTGTTGGCTTCCAGCTATAGGGATGCAGAGGCAAAACCCTTACTCATCGGACAACAAACAACAAAATTACCCTGTTTATGTTCTACTTGATGTACTACAAACTTTATAATCATTTTCTGAAAAATTGGTAACTTAATTTAGAGATTGTATGGTTAACAAATAAATCGAATTGCAGTAAAAAATTTTTTTACATAATTTAGTGATTATATGGTTAACAAAAACGTCAAATTGCAGTAACAAAATGCATTTGATTGTACACCCCGATGGTTGAAAACCTACTCCATATTTATAGTTAATGTTTAATTTAACGAATGATTGTTTGTAAATTCAATTCCTATATCTAAATTAAATTAGAGAATTTTTTTTTATGATTTAAATCACAATTAAGTTATTTATCCTCAAGGTGACTGTTGTGACATCTTAAATAAATGCAAAACAGGGTTAAACTGTAAAATACAAAGCTACTCGACAATCATCTTTGTATTTCATAATGAGATGCTGTGATAACTTCAAATTCTAATTTATTCTATACTGGTATAAATTTGTGGTTTTGCTCGCACATGCATCGATGTAACATTAAATTCGTATAAACTCAAACCATATTTTAACCTCTAAGGGGTGGATTGTCTAAGAATCCTTTTTTAATGTTCATTTATGCAATAAAAAGAACCTATTTGTAAATATTTAAGTATTATAAGTTCAGCGGTTTTCACTGTGCATTGATCTCATTGTCTGTTAGTCACCTTCCTCTCCTATATATACACTTATGATACCCTGTCTTTGCTCTCATCATATAAGAGCTTGATATGTGAACTATATAGATATATACAATTTGAAAATAATTGGTTAAAAGTTATCACAAGGATAATTATTTTTAGCCATTACTCACTTTAAATAAAGATATTGCAGTGTCATACTGCTTGTATTAAATGTATATAATGTATTGAAGTATGATAATACAAAGTATGATAATATAACAAGAACAGAGGTGCAGGCACTGTGTACAAAATTTGAGATAGAGTAAATCAGTAGTTTTCATGTATGAAACGCAAAATAGACATGCCCCCTTGATATAGCAGAAAGGATAAATTGATTTCATTATAATGCCCTCGTATTTTTCAGATTACTCTTATATAAAATCAGTATCCACACAGAAAACTGGCTTTAAAATGTAGACCTCATATTGAACATGAAAATTAAATTATGGTTGAGGGAGGGTAAAATTTTTTGATTAGAGTTGTTCTTAAGCCAGTCTGATAAATAACTATTTGATATTCCCAATAGTATTGTTTTTATAAGAAAAAGAATGTGCTCAAAAAATAAAGAGAAGCATTGATCTCGAATAATGACTTTATAACTGAAAGAATGGCAGTCAATTCCGTACTTTTCAATGTTACTCATATGTAAAAGTTTGTAATTTTTGTATTATGTGATAAAATGTATTTTGTTACATAAATATTTTTTCCATATAATATAAGTGTAAATAATAAAAATAATATATAAATTCATATGATAATTAGAAAGAGGAATGATTGTCAGATCCAGAAATCAATGCACAGCTAAAACCGCTGAACCTAGAACCTCCAAATTAAGCAAATAGGTTCTTTATATAACGTAAGCGTAAGGTAAACAGGGGTTGAAAGATAGTATGCATGTACCATGTTGACATGTGTGAACGAAGCCAGTCAGAATAAGGTAATACGACATTTATAATTTGGCTTTGCTTAATATAACATGTATTTAAAAATTCATACGATCTTTATAAGTATGTGTGTGGTTTTACATATATACTTGTATTACAGTAAATATTTGACATAAAAATGTTTTTCTTTTGAACACAAACAAACAGAACCAATGAAAATTATTATAAAAGGATTTTTTAAACTTAAATTAAAAAATAATAAACGTTTAGCAAATAAATTTTTGATTTAAGGTAAATAATAATATATTATAATACATAATGGTAACTATGTACATAATATAATATTTATTTCAAATAGGCTACAGTATTTTTCCTGTAATAAAATATTTATAGTTTTCATTAGCGATTTTTTTTGTTGCCTTCATTTTTGTATTGATATTTAAATTCAGTGCATTTTAAAGTAGAATTAGAATTTAGTGTTATCACCACATCTCAAAATCGATTTCATAAATAATATATATGTCTAGATGGGTTGGTAGAATAACAAAATTTGGTTGAAAAATGGCGCCTGTATTTCCCGCCATTCTGTCAAGTGTCATTTGTGACAGTTCTGTCACGCACAAGTTCATATAATTGTCAAACTACACGACGCCATATTATTATTATTGTTAAAAGAGTAGCAAATGAGTGTATAGGCTACGTGATGTTCTATGATCTGGTCCATGGACATCCATGACCAACGTTGTACATGCGTTGCTACTTCTCATCATAGATGGTCGCCCAGTTTGTAAGTGTAGCAGGAATCCGCAGCTTACCAAGCAAAACAATAGTTACTTCCCGGCAGATTGTAAGGTCGTTGGGAGCTCTTCGGTTTTACTTTATTTCCATCACCTGTCGTTATGAGAGCAGCGGTAGTACTTCCCAGTCAAACTAAAGTTTTACTATGCCATTATGAGGGCAGCGGTAATACATCTCCGGTCGAACTAGAGTTCTGCTATCTGTTATTATGAGGCCTGTGGTGCCTCCCCCGTCGATCTTTAGTTCTACTACTGTCATTATAAGGGCGGCGGTGGTTCTTGTTGGTTGAACTATGGTTCTACTGCCTGTCATTTTCAGGCCAGCTGAGCTTACCAGTGGAACTATAATTTACTGTCTGTCATTATGACAGATGTTGGTGCCTGCTGGCTGAACTTTAGTTACACCGGCCGGTATTATGAGTCTACCAATGGTAGCTTACAGATCAAACTATAGATGTACTAACTATCATTGTAAGACTAGTGGTACCTCCCCCGTCTACTCTACTACCTGTGAACAATATTTCTACCGCCAGTCATGAAGCCACCAATGGTAGCCTACCGGTTGAATTATAGTTTATCCGTCATTATGAAGGCGAAGGTACCTCCCCTGTCGATCTGTAGTTCTATGTAATATCTATTACTAATGTATACTATCAATATCTAGACACATATAGTATTTTGTCAATTCCTTCAATACCGTTAAGTATGTACCTTTGGACTGATGGGGTGTTAATGGGAGTGAATAATAGTGGAGTACCATTCAAGGTCTGAAATGGGACCAAAAAAGGTTGGATATGTTATTTTATAAATTAGGATTTATGCAGTATAAAAATTTTTTGGGAATCCTTTACTTTTTGGTTCATGCCAAAGTGTGGAGAGTCAAGACTGGTTTTTATATCGTAGTCCAAAGGTACAGAACTTTGAGTGTGAATAAGTCAACTGACTTACTGCCATTATTATTATTAAATTTGTGAGAGCCTGTACGTTATACAAGTAAGGTTTTGGTCCATCCGTTTATAACCGTTATGAACCAGATTTGTCGCTAACTGTAAGCATCCGCGTATATAATGCTAATAATACACCCCTCTTAACCCCCCCCCCTAGCCGATTACCTCCCATTACCTTCCACCACCCTTTACAAGCCACCTTATCAAATTTCTACTTCTTACTAGTCAGTGTTGCGAACGGCGGCACTACATTCGATATATTTATCTAGACTGGAGATTAGCTGACGATTCACTCACCTGTTGTGTTTGTCCGCATCAGTGTAGCGTCTACGATTACGGGCGAACAAAAGTGCTGTTTTTACGTCGGCGCTACAACTTGGTGCGGACATTACGTCTGTGTATTCGTACATGATACACAGATGCTAAAAAATAAAATATTTCAGTAATTTGTCGGCGTATCTTCAGTATAATGAAATAGGCTAAGTTTAGGACGCCTCCCGCAATACTGACCCGATCATTTATATCCGCGCTGCAGGGAAAGTGTCAAATAACTTTACGAAAATACCGATGGTCAAATCGATATTGTGATTCGTTTTTAAGTGTTGAGCCTATCAATATTACGTCATTGTTAGGCATTGTTAGTGCTTTTGCACCGGATGTAACTGGAGCATTTAAGGTACTTGCATATGTGACGTAATTCATAAATATGTATTGTATTATTTATTACAGATTGTATAGATATGTTTGCCCTGTAACATATTATTGTGCAATTGTCATATTCAAGAGTACAAATACATATATATATTAAAATTTTTGGTTCTACGATTACTTTTACTCCGGCGCTCATATCGGTCAGTGTTGCGGGAGGCGGACGAAATTGGAGCAGTTTGTTTAGACAGGACATGCGCTGACAATTCACGGAAGTATTTAGCATCCGTGTAGCATCTTTACACACGTTGTTTCCGTCAGCAGTCTTATAGTTCTGACGTAAAAATAGCACTTATTTAAGTATATTTTGAATTTGACCAACACGCGAGTAAGGTTCATACTAGAAATGGGTAAAGCGGTGGTACCTTCCTGACCGACGGATCTGCCACCTTGTAAATGCTGTAAGATCAAAATAACTAGGAACGGCTTTCCGCCATATTGTGACGTTTCATCCGTCAAACTAGACATGCTAACAGGCCTACTATATAAAATATATTTTATAAATCTGTATTTGTTTATATACAATGATGAAAATCTTAAAACTAATTATAATAAAACCTAAACTAAACATCTAAAGGGAGTCCGTGCCCATGCGGCATGTTCTCAAGAACACTCGCTGCATTACCGCGTTGAATAGCAATCTTAATTCTCTGCCTGAGATATGAACCAGCTCTCATGTCACCGGTGGCGTCAATCAGATAATATCTATTTTGTTTTTCATGCTTAGGTAAATCCAAATAGGCCTGTTATCAAACTGTAAGCAGGCCTAGTTTGACAGATGGCCTGTTTTGACGTATCTAAGCACGAAAAATAATAGACATTAATGAAATATGATTTATTAGTACCTGTACACGTGGCCTTGAGTGGATTCTAAGAGGGGGGAACAAATATAACAGTGTAAATGTACAAAATAAAAAAGTTTAATTAAAATCAGTGAAGTCGTTCTCTTAATACGGTTACTTGGTAAAAAGACACATTTTGAAAAAAAAAAAATAGTTTGGTCTCTATAAAACTAATGTTTTTTTTTTCAAAATCTTTAATATACTAAAACTTATTATATTATTCAAATATAAATAGATAAAAAATAATTATAGAACCAATAAGGCTTATCAAACGAACTCATAAATTCCGATCGTTATTATGTCATTCTTTGAAATGTCGTAGTTATTATCATTGTGACTGTTTTTTTTCCCTATAAAATTGGACCGGATGTACCCAAAACATTCCACTCCATTCCACAAAAAAATGTGTTTTTTTATTACTAGTCTATTTTTATGCGAGAAGAGTAAACGAGCATGTAAACCACCTAGGTTAAGTAGTCACAACCCATAGACATCCACGTACAATCACAAACATGACTAAAATCCTATCTGAGCTCGAACGTAGATACGTTGCTACTCCTGAAGACTAAGATGGTCATCTCCCTTCAAAGTGTAGCCGGCAACCGCACCTCTCCATCCGAAACACAAGTAATGCTTTACGGCAGATTATGAGGGCTGCGGTGGTACCTCCCCGGTCGAAGTATAGCTCTCCCACCGTTAATTATCAAAATATCGCTTACATAGTAATACTGACATATTTTAATTTTCTGAATTGTACAGAAGGGAATATCAAATATTAATGGAATTTTAAATTAAAAGTATGAGTCTATTTTGACAATAAATATTGAATATTGAAGGTTAGTTGTCACACTAGTACTAACTAGTCTGTATTAGTAGTAATCAATACTAGTACAAACTAAGATACTAGTCTATTAGTGGTTATAGAGACTGGTACCAAGTAACTAGTCCGTATTTTTAGTCATGCAGATAGTACCAACTAATTGACAAAATTGTTCATATTTCTAGTTATACAGATTAATAATAATAAGAATTCTTTATTGCAACACAAATTACGTACAACTAAATATCCTTATGCTAAAGTTAAAAATTTACATTGAGAGGCAAAAGGAGGTGGCTCAACGTAACCTGACATAGGTTTGTAATCCCATGCAGCGCTGTTTTTCAGCCACTCCCAACTCCCTGGGATGGTAGACGGGAGTTGGATTAGTACAAACTAATTGGCAAACTAGTCTGTATGATTAGTTATACAAACTAGCACAAAGTAACGAACAAACTAGTCAATTAGTAACAAAAACAACTAGTGCAAACTAACTTGGGCGCACCAATATCTGTGTTAGTAGTAATAGTCTGTATTAGCAGTAATACAGACTAGCATAAACTAACAAACTAGTCAATTAATAGCAATAATGACTCCTGCAAACTAACTCAGGCGCCAATACACGTTTCTTATAAAAAAGACGTGTTTGCGAAATATTTTTCGCCAATTGCATTTTTCAAATCACAGTTGACAAGTCTAGGTCATTGGCGTTCCTATTGTTATTTTGATCGCATATTTTCGACAGCTGATACTGAAACGAACCAACA
>DWON01006524.1:0-13778 GCA_018251015.1 Phocides pigmalion okeechobee
AACGGCGGGAGTGACAATTCCTCATGTACCACGTCGTGACGAACCGCAACCGCGGTACCCCTGTAAGGGAGCCCGGTGGTAGGCGATGTTTCGTCACGTCGGTACATGTGGTAGTTAGGCAGCCTAAAAGCGAGTTCATGCCGCAGCTTAGTCTCGCCCAAGAGCACGACATGAATGTCTTGCTCGAGGACATCGACATAACGATATCGACAGTCGAAATTTTCTGTCGCACTTATCTATTATCTAATTACATAATAAAAAATACGCTCATTTACGATATTGCCGACTTTGAAGTGATGCTTCAAAGTATTCTTTTTTACAATCAATATTTTATCAATAAAAGTGATAGCAGAAAAAAGCCCAAGATCAAAACATTACAACAACTCCATTCCATTCGTCCCAACGCCCTCCGTTTAAAGATTTAGTTAACAGCATTACGAATGCGACAATTTGTGTTTAGTGTGCGTTAAGTGGTAGACCACTTATGGCAATCACACACTGGAGCGTGGATTCTTACGATCAAATAGTAATTACTTCACTTTACGTTCGCCGCTTCCACTAAGTTCCAATCGTGGGCCATTATTATGTGTCAATAATGATACTGGAAATTAATATTTGCTTTTGGTGTCCAGTGGGTGTAAAGTGCAGGCATAAGCGATTGGAATCGATTTTAGCTTAGGGTTTCGACTAATGTAGATACAACTAATCCGTTTAAATATTGAATAAACACGACTGAGATAAAAATAAGATATGATGTATATACTTATCATGTTTATAGAATCACCTTTTAAAACCGTTCCATTTTATTTTTCACTCAATGGATATGGAAGAAAATAATTTGGAACCTTACAATATGACACCTAAAATTAGAAATTTCATGAATCCTGACACCGGCGCTATCAAGTTGCATGTAGCTTAAAACGTACAAAAATATTTTCATCTGTTAAGTACTTGTGACACGACATAATAATGGATTTGCATGCATAATTACATTATATATAGATATATATACATAAATAGTGCATACAAGTCTTTACACAAATATTTTTGGATTCAATTACTATACGGTTACGTATATTATGTTAATAATATATCTAATTAACGATATGACATGAATATATTTGCTAAGTAAATTTTATTATATAGCATTTTGTATACCTATGTCTAATTGACTATTAATAATTTAGCACGTACTTATCATGAATATAATGTTTTTTATTTTTATAAATGACTTCAATTTTATTTTTATTTTTACTGGCGGACTCCTTGACGGGCAGTTATGACGACTGCAATATAATATCCACCTTTTTAACGTATTATACTATAAGGCACATAAATCTCTAAATATTATAAAACAAAGTCTCCCGTCGTGTCTGTCTGTCTGTCTGTTCATGATAAAGTCAAAACGTACTGGACGGATTTTCTCATAGTTTTCAACAACGTGTTGAGTGATTCCCGAGGAAGGTTTTGGTCCATAATAAATTAAGTTTTTTTTGTAAATTGGGTGAGAAATTAAATAGTTATGTCAATATAGTAATTCAGTCACCGTTCGAAATAGATGTTTCTAATTGTTAGTTTTTACAACTAGGTAATGGCTGGCTTCATGTTTGAAACTAAAAATAATGTAAGTAAATATAAATTCTATTACACGAGAGAAGCTGGATCGGGTCACTAGTAATGAATAAAATAAATATTTAGTAATGCAGCAATATTAATGAAATAACCAACATCGACAGTACAGTTTCAGGTTTAAACTAATTTCGTAACCTTTTGTGCAAGCAACCTGTACTGATAATGTTTATCTACTCATTACTTGTGTTCAATAATATTTGTCAGCAAACCTAGACAAACATTGACAGGTAGCGGTGAACAACTTTCTAAAGGTATGCGTGAGTTTTTGAATAATATAGCATTATTAGCAGGTCGCAGGTTTGAGCTCGAGACTTCGCAAACAGTACTGCAGTGGGTGGGTGCTAGCGTGAGAAACAAACACTGTCGCGCTCATGGCTTCGAAAAATGTATGCGGCTTATTGAAAAGGAAGATACTTATAAAATGAAAGAGAGGGGAGATAATAAGCTCTAAGTGACCTTTTTATGTGAGAAGAGTAGCAAACGAGCTTGCAAGCCACCTGATGATATAGTCGCAGCTCATAGACATCTATGTACAAGCATAAACATGACTGAAATCCTATCTGAGTTCGAACATAGATGCGTAGCTACTCCTGAGGACTAAGATGGTCGCCTCGCTTCAAAGTATAGCCGGCAACCGCACCTCTTCAAGCAAAACATAAGTAATGCTTTACGGCGGATTATGAGAGCGACGGTGGTACCTCCCCGATCGAACTATAGTTCTCTCACCTTTAAATTTATTAGATTATTTATCTCTTTATTAGATTATTAATTTATTAGATTATTATTACTCATTTATTAGAGTTTAGTAAACACATGTGTAAAGGATGTAGTGTAATTTTTCCTCTTTACGAAGAGTTGTTACGTAGCGTTTGATGATGGTCACAAACCGCATAAATATGTTGTATATTATATAATCATTCTCAATCAAGGTCAATTTTACTGTTAAAATTATTTATTCCATAATCAGTTTTATATCATTAATTATAGGCACACTCATAAAATATTTAAGTAGTTCATAGTATTAATTGAATATCGCATATGTATATTTAGCTTTCAAATTCAAATTCAAATATTTTATTTCACTACGAAGTATTTACATACACTTTGTGAATGTCAAAGTTACGATGTAAAATAAGCTTCATCACACTCTTCAACTCAGAATACACTAGTTACACATTATGCTTCAGCAGAAATAGGCGTGATCATGTTTTGTTTTCTGAAATTCTTCCAAAATATTTTTCGTGAAAACTGCGTCAAAATTTCCCTTTACAAATACCGCATGAAGACATTTTTATATCCTGCAAATACTAGTCATATTACTATTACAGACGTACTTACTCTCAATTTTTGTCCTTTGCATAAAGTAACATACGTTCCATAAGCCATAAGTCGCGGACAAAAATGAGTAAGTAATAAATATGCTTACATTGGTGCAACAATTGTAAATCAATTGTTGTAAGCAATGAAGCTTGCGAAACAAATTCCTTTGGTTCGTAACCAACTATTGACAGTAAATCGTAAAAGATGTGGCAAACAATAACTATCGCTTGGAATGGCGTATTGCGCTATTTTGAAAAACAAGTTACTACTCGCGGCTCTCCTTACTTGAGAGAATAAAACACTTTTTACGACACTTTTTCAAGTTTCCCATCATAAAACTTTTACTCTCCAGAAAAATAAAGCTGGTGAAAGCAGGACCATATATGTGCATTTATTTTGTTAGAAGAATAGCTAACTAGCGTGCAGACCACTTGAGATTAAGACCAGTGTAGGCCTGCCCAAGGATATCCACATCAAAACTTATTTAGGATAGGAGTTCTGTCAGAGGTCGTTCGTATGTAGATACGATCAGTACGTAGATAGCATTCATGAGGACAAAAATGGTGCCGTGCTTGTTATGTGGAAATGACAACAATGACTTTCCAACGTACAAGAATTGTTTTATGGCGGTTTATAACTGAGGCGATGATATCTCCACGGTTCCACGACAATGAATTAATTGAAAATTTTGAAAAAATCTGTGTAAATGTTTGAACTTATTGTACCCTTATATCAAAAAGGTATAGTTATAGTTCTATTAACACATGTTTACAAAAATATCATTCAAATTTTACATTAATAAACTTTTTAATTGCTGAAAAAATGTAGTTTTCATTAGGTATCCAAAAAGAAAGAGGTTTTTAATTCATTGCCAATGTAAAATTAATGTAATTGTTTTTATATCTCTTATTTCTACGTTAGTTTGTTGTGGTCAATGGTTACAGATCGCTACAAAGCATTTCGAAGCTCGATTGAGTAGTAACATAAAGAAGCTAGCCGAATGCATAAAACTTTTGCAACTAAATGTTTGTAGTATCGTTAACTACTAATCGCGAACGGAGTTTTCAGTAGGTACACTGTATCCCATCAATCTTTTTTAAATTTTTTGTGGCCTATATTTAGTGAAAACTTTTTTTAATCGACACACGTTAACCGATTGTCATTTTAGTCCATTATCCTTACTGTTTTTCTCAACGCTTCCCGCTTGCATACGAGCATTAAAAATAGTGGAAAATAATAATTAGAGAAGACTTTAAGTATTTTATACCCAGAAGAAAATGTTTAGTGTATCTGTTTAAAAATAAAAAGAATATAAATAAAGGCTTGGATACCCCTGAGGCTATTGCAAACTATAATTTGTTTAGAAAGTTAAGCACCATTAGACATGGTCGGGAATTGGGTGGATGATCGCTAGTGGTTAAGTCTAACGCGAGTCTGTGCTTATGAAGGCGCGTTTAGCAGTCTGTCTCGTTGTTATTATTGGTCAGGTGATTTTGTATTTACAAAGAATCAGAAATCGACTAGAAATAGGTTCCTGTTTGAGGTTTGTTCAGTGGTGCGGAGTACTAAACATGGTCTGCATTCCTGTTTATTACGTCGACCTGGTACGCAATGAAAGTATGTGTGAATTGATTCTCTTAACCAGAGGTCCATAAATTTTTTTGACTGATGGACCGCCAGCCATTTTTTCTGATTTTGCTCTTCGACCGTCACTAATTAAAAACTAAATATAGGTTATTATATCCATTTCAACATATAATAATATACCTCTATCTGTCTATATGTGAACTGTATGAGGAAATATTTAGGAATGCTAAAATTTTGTTTTTATAGCTTTTGAATCCGTTTTTATAACTTTCATTTACACTTCATACAATCTCAATTTTAACTTTCACTGACATGGAGACTAAATAGTTTGAAACGACCCCTATGGGTCGATATAGACACTGAGATACATATCTCTAAACTAATGTTGTTGCATGCATGTGATCGTGTAACTTGGTAATGTGTCTATGGCTGCTAATAGTGACGACGTGGCAGGTCGCTTGACATGCACTTGAACAGGTCAATGTACAGAACATTGCACCTTGTATAGCTGGAACGGTTTGTTCACACTTCAGTCACGCTACAAATACACTATTGCACCCTTGTAGGGAGGTTTAATAGTTTGATAGGAGTATTTACTTTGTAAGTTAGACAATATATGGAATGATGATGTTTTGTGTTGGAAGTTCATAGAACATTTTGGATAGAAATTAGAAAGTGTATAGTTATAGTAAAGTTGATTTAGAACCAGTTGGTGATAAGGCATAATTAGGCGCCTAGTGTTGACATAAAAAATATGCGAATTTGAGACATGTATATTCAAAGTATGAGGTAATATTTCCAGTTTTCTGGGAACGTATCCCAGGGACAGTTATATAGATGCAATAAATAACTTTAAGGGTTATTGTTATTTTGTATTAGTTATGCTTTTTAATACTTTATGTAAATTTGTTTTTGTTAATGTTTGTTTACAACAAAAGTTTAGTAAGACCAAAATTCGGAGTTATTTGAAGTTACATGTATATTTTCACGAGCTACAGAGGCTATTCAACGATATAGAAAAAGTCTTACTGAAGCATTTTACGAGGTATCCCGAAAAAAAATTATTGACGAAATTCGGCATCCTATTAAGTGCTTGTATTCTGGTTTGTAACTCTTATAACATAAACGCGATGTTCATGTTTACGTAATTACTTAAGTGCACTATAAGAACAATTATAAAGATATTCATTGTAAATAATTTACAGTGTGTAAGACAGAAAAAAATGAGTCACTGGAACTTCAGCGTTTCAAAACCGAAGCGAGTTGCACCGAACGAACTGAATTGACAAAACGTTCAACTAGGAAACACACCTATCCGTAATAAAGTGACTAAATTGCTTTCTCTCCAAGATAAACTGGCCAAGATTAATGAGCCTAACGTGCAAAACGTTTAAACCCATTTCCGACTGAAATCCGACGAGTCAGTTCCATATATTAGAGCTAGCGAAAATGTTCCTGGCACAAATTTTGATCATTAACATTAACCAAATTAGTAAGCTTAAAGGGTCTTCCCTCATTTATCGGCAGGTTACGCACTAATATATCAATATACGAAGAGTAGCGAACAAGCATACAGATCTGAGTTAAGTATTCGTTAATAATGAGTTAAGTAGTCTTTACAGATCAAGGATATCTACATCTGATCTCAAACAAGGCTTATCCTAACTGAGGTCGTACATAAAAGATACTTCTCCTAAAAACTTAGGTCCCCTGCTCGCAAGTATAACCAGCAACTGCACCTTCTGTACGTAAGTTTATGAGGGTGACGATAAAACATCTCTCTTTAAACGATTCCTTACTGCTAAGGATTGTGACTTCGAAGCAATGCGCAATATATTGTCTTTTTCTATTTATTGTAGACTGTTGCCACTTATTACCTTCGATGTATTACTTCAGTTATGGATATCTTCATTTGTTGTAATGTCCTGTTCATCTTTTTGTGCTATGTTCTGTAAGTGTCTTGCCTTTTTTACTTAACTATAATAGTCATATTACGTACTAAAAAATAAATGTCAGGTTAGGTTTGGTTTCCTATGCAGTAGTCCTTATTAACATTAAGAGTATAAGATTTAACCATTTTACCCTATATTAAAACAATCTAAATCAAGTGTTTACATTGACTTACTAGTCTTTGGACGCATGTCGGTTGTTGTTTTTATTTGCTCAATTCCATACGTGGTACTCGATATTTACATTTGTTAACCGATGTTTTTCAAAGTCAAAGTCAAGTCCTAAGGTAAATTTCTAATTGCTTACATACATAAATTATTTCATTGACATAAAACTATTTCTGCTCTACTCCACATCTGCTATCGATAAATCAGGAAAGACCCTTGGTTAGCTTTAAGGCATCCCTTAGCCCGCATCCGGGACATTATGCGAACGAATTGAATAAAATACTGTTACATTTCTGTTCGTATTTTACGTACCGCACGTCTTTTTATCGCCACGTAATGACTTTGCGTATTTCATACATATCTTTACCTAGAGATAAATGTTTGAAGTATGACATGTTCAAAGCCAGGTAGGTATCGTCTTTGACGTATTTAGCGATTCGTACCAACAAGCCAAGAAATAACATTTGTTTTTGTGTATTGTGATGATATCTGTTGGTAATAACAGTATAATCATTATTTTTTCTCTTGTAACCTTTGTTATTTTATGAAGTTATGAGATTTTATGAATTTGTGATTTTACTTAGTATCTAAATTGTAATCCTAACGTTTACAATTTATTAAGTAAATAAGTATTTGTAATATTATAATATAAGTTCATATTATAAAAAAAAATATTAAAAATCTATTCGAAGCGTGTATAGCCCAGTTGTGTCGATAGTACACGAGCTTTAAGTTAAGCAACGTTGAGCGTGATCAGAAGTTGGATAGGTCACCGTTGTTGAAAAAAAATATTCGTTTTCACGCTTTGAAAACATCTGACGGTCGAGTTACTCATTAATCTGTATTTAAACCCATTACAGAAGCGTTGTGAAGTATGTTCCATTCTTCTCCAGTTGTGAGAAGAGATATGAGAGGTCATAAAAAGCGTTGCAGATATTAAAATTCTGTTGTAAGAAATATTTTAATAACAACTCCAGACACTTGTTGGTATTTTCATAGTGTTATTGCGGTCAAAGCGATCTCGTTCTGCGTTGATAATAAAAACGTGTCGTAGGTGGTCCCGAGGCGAGCGGCAGATATGCCTGTACGCCTTTATTGAACTCCACCGTTTTACTATTTTTCAACACAAATGTTTATAGCCCAAAACGCCGAAGTTCATAGTTGGGTATTGGTGTAAGGCCCATTACTTAAGGGTTTGTTTCGTACTGTTGTTATTTAAGTCGTAAAAGGCATAATAATTCTTCTTTCGATATGAACCTATTGTAGTCGTGTAATATAAAAATATAAGCTGTTTGTATTCTTACTGTCGGAATAAAAATGTTTAGTAGACATATCTTTGTACTTTATATTTATAAGCTTCAACTAATCAAGATACATACAGCGATACAGTTATTTAAAACTAATTAATTCGTAATTAAAATAAGCTAATTAAATATAATATAATGAATATTTAATACCAATTACGCATTCTTGATTTCGTCATTATTACTACAAACATGAGAGCTTTGGGTCAGTTTGTATCTAAATATTACCTTAACATTGAATGGGACGGCAACAGAGTTCAACGGTTCACCTTCCGTTTAAATATACGACGAAGGTTAAGTGGACTGTCTGTTCATTTAATCGTAACCCGCAGCTCCCGAACAAACGGTTGCCGGGTCTCAATATTACATTATTATGGTGCCAACCCCATGATTTAACGAAGTCTAAACAAAAATGAAACATGGATTATTATTATATTTTACAAATTGTTTCTTTTATTTGAGAGCTTAATGTACTTAAATACCATTTTACTATTGCATCAAGCAATAGTAAAGTGGTAAGATTCCGTCCATTTATACGGAATCTGAGTTTTAATTTCATCACCTGACCTTTCATTTCTTTATTAATAGCTACGTGTATTATTGTTAAATCTAAAGTTAATTGCTAAACGGGGAAAGAAAATATTATGAAGAAATCTGCATGCCTGCGAGTTCTCCACAAAGATCTACAAGGTATCGGCTAGCTGGACTATGTCTTTACCCTTTTCATTTGGAGACCTAGATTCTAGGACCCTCGCCCATCAGACAGGGATAGTAATAGGTTGATGATAATTAATGTACTTACATGACAGATAGACATGATATAACTTGATTGAAAATATTACTTTGCTGTTCGAGCAAATACATGTACGGCAAATGTTATTTCGATATTATTGAAGATGGTTAAGTGGTTTTGTGGGCACGCTTGAGGGCACTTGGGGCACTCGTCCGGCGGCGGACTCAATGCGCACTCGGTTCGCAATCGTGCCGCTGACGAGATTGCATAGGTTGCTGCTTCTGATTGAATTCACCCGCCGAACCTCGCCGCCTCGCCCGTAAAATTAACTTGGACAGGTAAACGTCGATATGTGTCAAGTGGGAATGTAGTTGAAAGAGAACTCGGAAGAAACTCGGATGAATGTTATAGTTAGCAATAAAATATTATTTTTTTATGTTGTGTTATATAAATTCTAATGAAAGAATGTAAGAAAGTAGTTATTACGATTTATAATGATATATTGGATTTGTATGAGGTTAAAATTCGGTCTAAAATATTATTTCACCAGTGTAAGTATTCAAGATATTGTAAATTCGACAATTAAGTACAATTGGTACACTTTTTCGTCATCCGTCCTGCGGCGGACTCAATGCGCAATCGGTCCAAATCGTGTCGCTGTGATTGCTTAGAGTGCTGTTTCTGATTGAATTCACCCGACAAGCTACACAAGCTCGCCCGGAAAATTAACCAGACTTGCTTAACATCGATATCGTGTCAAATAGCTGTGATATATTCACAAAGGAGTTCATCTGAGAAATTGATTCATAAATTCTAAAATTCTCATCATAACTCTATAAAACGTTAAAACTCGATATGTGGTGTAGTTACGTGAAATTATTTACAGAGAAAAATAAAGAATACATATAACTGCACATAACAGCGATATAATAAATACTAGATAACATAAGGACAAAGTGTATTTGATTCCAAAGTTAGTATTTTAAGTAAAGATAAAAACCTTCTTAAATACTAAAGAAAACTAAGATTTCTATTGTACACAAGAATCGCGGACATTATTCAACGTACTACATATAAATTTGACTGTACCGTCATTTCAAATCCCATAAACAGTGTTTTATCGTGCTTTTTATTATACCAGGGATAGAATTCGCTGGTAATTTGACACCTCAATGGTATCTTTTACACAAAACATGAAACTGAGCGCCCGCTATTTATACTCCTACGCCGTAATTGTGAAAACGTTTTTTGCAAATGAGCTTAACAATGCAGCTTTGTTCGGTCTTAAGATTTATTGTAGTGCTCCAATCTCAGTGTGGGTCGGCAGGCAGGTAGTAATTTTAGGTGTTAACTTTTTCTCTTGTTTAAATCGCGATGCGAAAACATTCGTACCCGTTGAGTTATTTCAATTGCATTTTTAAGAAAAAGTTTGCGAGTGTGAAAGAATTTTTGTATCAAATTTTAGCTTTAACTTTTGTCTATTTTATAAAATACCAATGTACAATAAAATTATCAAATGAAAATCAATAGGTACTTGCTATTTATGCGACGGTCCAATTGAAGCTAAAATAAAGCACATAAATGTTATTACAACGGTCAAGATACTTATCGGTAAAAAATATAAACAAAAAACACATACACACAAGTCTAAATTTAATAAACCTAAGTACGGTTTTCAAATGATTTTAGTTTATAATTTTTATAGTAACCAGATGTGGTAGAGTTATGGTGAAACCAAATATCAGGTAACAATGTATGCATTATGTGCACAGACTCTGCACCGTATGTAAATGAAGACATACTTACATACAAGCAACGCATCATTGACATCGACCGCCACTCGAAACGTACATCATAATAACGTAAACACACTAATGTACCTATACTTGTAACTGATGTTTAACGGTCACATAAGAGCGATGACGAATACCGTCCATCAGTAATTAAAATTTAGAATAGAATAGAATAGAATATACTTTATTGCATACCATAAAATAGAAGACAAAGATTTACATATTTCACAACATAGTACACAATAGGCGGACTTATCGCTCATGCAGCGATCTCTTCCAGCCCAACCTAGGAAAAGGAGTAGTAGTGGTAAATGGATGGGGGATGGGTAATGGATGTTAGGTATGCGGATCAGGAATAAATACAACATTCAAAAGAAAAAAAGATTCATAAAAACACACATAGCAATTTAACATAACTAAGAATACAATTTCTGTTTGATTAAGGCCTCCTCTTTAAAAAGTTATATTAGTTACTACTTTAAGAAAATGCTTTTCACTTTTTTAAGTTAGACTAGCTGTTATTATAGATTTATGATACTTAAGATGGTCTCTAATACAAAATGGCGGGATACATTTTTTATCATCTCCATATGAGTATCAAATAACAGGGCTGGACAGGTAGAATATAAGACTTCTTAAAAATAAGCCCAATTCAAGATGGCGTCTGTGACAAAATGGCACATAACAAAGTTTAGTTAGCCAATAAGTTGAAACAGAATTTACCAGGTCTCCACCATTCACATATTTAATCATGAAGCAACTCTTGTGTTTCTGTTTGAGACAATTATTTGAGTCCGCAAAAGTAGCATCGCCACTATGATGATTATATATGATCAGATAAGACTTCAGTCTTATTTGAGGTTAAATGTGGGTGTCCATGGGTTGCAGTGGCCTTTTAACATTAGCCGATCTGAATGCTCATTACTTGTTCATTAATATACGGATAATAGAACGATAAAGAAATAAACAATACTTATTAAAATTTATATATGAAATACTGCATCTATAAATGACAATCGCATTCAAACGCTTTATTAGTGCGCTTACACATCGCAAAGACAAATGCTCTCAAGACTTCTGTAGCAATTTATATCGATGCGTAGTAATCTAGCTGTAACCTAACAAGAGGTGGAATATAGCTTACACGTAGTAGTTTATGCACAGCTTTAAATAAATTACGACATTGAAATACTGTGACTAGCGATCTAAACATTGACAGAGGGTTAATGAAATCATGTCGTTAATCTAAACTACTAAGTTACAAGCGTCCATTGCAGCTGATATGAAACCCAAACGGAACTTTACGGGCGGTGTCACTAGTGATCTATACACACAACGCTTAGCTGCCATCTTTATAATTAACGAATATTGTTATTAATATAGCATATGCTTCAGAAAGCTGTGAGAGCACAGTGGATATGCTCTCTAGCTTGCGAAATGTCCAGGTATTGAATCCATTATAAGCTCTAATTTTTCAAAGTTATGTGCGTATTTCGAGCCATGCAACTGGTCCGAAATATCGGCAATTAAAAATCAAAAATCGTTAATCGTGATTACACAGTATATAATATAATGTATGAATTCCGCGATAATATCAGTTCAAAATCGTAAAATTGTTTTTTTGTTTAAAGAGGTTGTTCTTTTGTTTGTTTTTTTCAAAGAGGTATGGATTGAACCCGTATTTGACTAATGTAATGGACTATGTTTTGACATATAGTGTTACATACTCCACATTAGGATTTCAAGTATCGGGAGCCATGAACAAACATAAAGATATGTTCACAAATACACATAATAAAGAGAATATAATTGTAAATTCATGATTCATCAAGGATTATTTCGTACGGCAACTACAGAACCACGCTAAATGTAATTTGTAAACTGTTTTATATTGATATGAGTAAGTATTTGCTTAACTAGAGCAAGTTATTGTTAATAAAATAGGAGTCTATGGACTCGTAAGCGCCTTACATCGTTGTTTTTGGGATTCCGTAAGCAAAAATACCTAAAAATAATCCTATTTTGCAGAATGGGTAAAGTTACAGTCTAGGGTGAATGTTGTCTCCGACATTTTAACGGGCCTTTATAAATTCGTAATGTCAGTCTGGCGCATCTGTCTGTCTTTTGGTCAGTCTATCGACCGTCTGCCGGACGTCTTTTCCCTTCGTCCGTCCAGCTGTCTGTCCGTTAATCGTTTAAATTACTTAGAAACAGCAGCACATATAACATATTTGGAAGGTTCGTGTGTTCTATGAATCGCTGAATGATGTAATGATATCAAAAATGGCAATGCATGCGTGTAACTGAGGGTTGGAAAAGAAGTCTGTGAAAAATAGGCATTACTTTATTCTGACTACGGAATTCTTCCATGTACGTAGTTCGAAAGTCACTTGGCAACATTTTATTTCTCTAGACAGCGAGTAAATTGAAAGCGTGAAAGACAAATCGCCGTATACACGACATGATCTTCTTTGAGTCGATGCGTTTTTAATGACGTTAAGTATTTACAATGCGTGGTTGCTAACATAATAACATAAATATTATAGACGACTTGCTTTTGATAAAGGATTTATATAAACATCAATAAAATAAAGAATCAAACCGGTTTTATTTTTTATTAATCGAACTTATTCTATAAACCTAGATGCTAGATTCCGTAATTGGGTTGGAGATCCATGTTACTGTCATCATCAAAATACTATACGAGACATAACTCTTTATATTAGATTTTGTATGATGTAGGTACTATGGGTGTACTCAGACCTAAAATAAATGTCTTCATTGACAATCCGTTCGGCGTTGCCGCTCATTAACGGGTTGACATATAGGTGGTAGCGGGTTCGAGTTCCGGCTAAGCAGATAAACAAATTAATAATTTGGATTCTATTGGATATTGTCTGTTTCTAGGTTTTTTGTGTGTTTGTGACTGTGATCGGACCTATGAAGTAAGTTTTGAGCGATTTCAAGAGCCTTTTAATAGTTGGTTAAGTATATATCACGTAAATTTAATGAATATTTTAAAGGTGGTACCACCGCCGCCCTCATAATACGCCGTAAAGCATTACTTGTGTTTCGGTTGGAGAGGTGCGCTTGTAGGCTACACTTTGACGACAGGTGACCATCTTAGTCCTCAGGAGTAGCAACGCATCTACGTTCAAGCTCAGATAGGATTTCGGTCGCGTTTGTGGTTGTACGTGAATGTCTATGGGCTGCGACTACTTAACATCATATGGTTTGCATGCTCGTTTGCTACTCTTGTCACATAAAAAAAGAAAGAAGGATGAATTTTGAC
>DWON01006525.1:0-13778 GCA_018251015.1 Phocides pigmalion okeechobee
GGGGGAGGATAGAGCGGTAGGGATTATTCGGGCCTCGAGGATCCCCTCTTTACCCGGGCTTTAACTCTAGGGGGACACCACCCATGAACATCTGTAAACAACTCCATATAGAGCAAGACCATAAGGATGACCTAAACCCGATCATAAAGTTGATAGATAATAGAACGGATCGTTCGAGGAGCACTAATGCAAAATACGATCTCCTTATTGATGGAGTGAGGCATCTAAGGAAGGTCTATAGGACTAGACGGATAGAACGTCAGAATTGTTTGAGATTGAATGTGAATGTCTATGGGCAGCGACCACATGATAATTGAGCCTAATTGTTCATTTGCTACTCTCTTGATATGAAAAATAACTGCTTTACTGCCTTTGAAATCTGAGATGGTCGCCTAATATGTAAGTAATCCAGCAGCCTATTAACAATACTCCTCTACATAATGAACAAGATACTATAGCTGTGAAATACACATATAAAAAGTTTTGCAAAAAAAAACTTACCTGAGAAGATGCTTGCCATGGCAGCAATGATGAAGCTGAGAGCTACTCCAGGACCGGCGTACTTGCGTGCCACCATTCCAGCCACCAAGTACATGCCGGTACCAACGCAGGAACCGACGCCCAGGGACGTCAGGTCTATGGTGGAGAGGCAGCGCTGTGAACAAGAAATCCAAATTCAAATTCAATTTGAAAGTGTATTTTTTCATAATTGATTCTCCTAGAAATCTTTGAATATCAAACACCCACAACCGCGTCAGAATGAGCGAGATGAAGCGGCAGAAATAATCTAATACGAATGCATTGGCATCATGTAAAATAAACGAAATTCACGAATTATGTAGTTCTAAGAAACCTTAAACCGTTAATTTCAACGCTTGATTCGTGTAGAGGGCTGGTTGATATTTAATGCAGATAATAGCTATCGTTATTTAGTTGAAATGTAACTGATTCTTATTTCTAGTCAAGTTACTCAAACTAAATTTACTGACGCGTAAATATAGATTGACGTTGGAACTATCGATAATTGTTCAGTAAACTAGAAGAGATAGCAAATTATTTTGGAGCACAAAATGTTGCATTGTATTTTTTACGCTTACCTATCGGCCCTTATCGATCAACTGATAAGTGTGACATAATTATTATACCTTTTAGAAAATAATCAAATATACCTTTCGGAATTAAATTTTCGAACAATTTCAAGATAAACAGAATTGATCACTAACCTTCGCGCAGGTGAAGTGGTAGTCTTTATACAAATTTAAGAACTTTATGCAATAACCCATCCCATATGGTTGGTTCCTCACAACATTTTTCTTCTCACTTAATAGAAATAATATTTAGTTTATGATATCCATCTAACTTCAAAAAAAGCAAAGGTATCAAATCTTACCAATCAACTATAACTGATTTTTTGATAATAAAATATGGTCCAATTTAATTCAACGATGCGAGTTCGTATCAATAGGTATAATCACTAATAAGAGAATTGACAAAGGCGCGTCGTCTGTTCTTCTGTAGCCATACATGTGTCCTACAGAACACGAAGCCGTCTATTTACAAGTTGAAAGGACAAGGAACGATTACCTTCTGATATCTATGATTTACCATGATATCACGGGCGTTTAAAAACGCGCTCCATGGCGCCAAATTATTTGTGTCTTTGGTCTCGTTTTGCGTATTTTCTTACACAAAACTATTTTTGGAGAATACCAAGATAATTTATCATTTTCCCCTCCAACCAAAACACAAGTAATGCTTTACGGCGGATTATGAAACTAATTTAATCTTAAAGATTTTTTTTTTTTAAATGATAAAGATATTATTGTAGACGACCGATGGTGTAGAAAGGTCTTCGAGTGGCGAACATGTCTAGACAAAAGGAGCATAGGGCGTCCCCCAACCAGGTGGACCGACGACCTGCTAAGAATAGCGGGTAACCGCTGGATGCAGGGGGCACAGAACCGGTCAGAGTGGCGGCACTTGGGGGAAAAAGCGCTTCCATTTTAGAATTCAGGTTTCTGTAGATACAACACTCTAGATGAACTGAACACCTGTTCACACTAGATCTGTGTCTCGTGTCATTTTCGCCTCCATGACAGATTTTTACAAACGAGCCAGCACGTAGCCTTTCGGACGTTGAGTGGAAGATATCCCTTACATGAACTGTAAATGGCTGTCCAGCGTAAAGTGAATGACTTCTTTTGGGAAAATAGTTCGCAGTTCGCAGTTGGCAAGCTGTTCGTAAAGAGACAATATTCGAGTCCGGGATTTATTCCCAAAAGCTTTATTATTTATGAAATGCTAATAGATTATGATAACCAATATATGCTCCTTTAGGGTACTTACTGAAATATATAAAGCCCTAATCTTGTCCCTCGAAAGCAAATTATGAATTTTTAAGTAGTAGGTATTTTTAGTTAGTACTATACGTTTCTGGAATGTTATTTAGAACTGAGAACGGATTAATGTTCTATTGTTTTTCTTTATAATCCGCGTCGCCCGGTAGTAACCATAGCCTTCGGTCTGATATGTAGAGGGTTCCCGGATACATCAGAATGATGATTTTAGATTTCCTTATGGTCTGGGTGTTTGTGTACTCGACATAGGGATTACGATAAAAGGAATCCTAGTGTAGTTCTATGAGTATAAAAAGTGTATGGGTGTTATTTGATGTGTACATATTCATAATCCCAATTTATTATATTGTATTGTAAGTATAAGTTGTTCAAATTGTATATATGTTTTATAACATAGACTTTGTACTACAGTGTCTAAAGAATTTTTATTCAGATAGCTTAAAATGGTCGCCGAATTTGTAAGTGAATTGGCCACAACATTTCTCACCGGAATACAAAAATCACGCTATGATTTGTAACTGTACCTCGTTGGTCAAACTATCCACATTCTGTTAGGATAAAAAATTCTATAAGGCTCCCAAACAGATGAATATAGTTACTTGTAAACATCTCAACACATTAAATGGCAGCCCAATAGTATAATGTTTACCTGCTATTTTGAACTTGTTTATTCCGTGTCAGTTAACGTAACCAAACTCGAAATAATTAGGGCTATTTGCTAGGGAGGGTCGGTTCGTCTGAGTACACTTGAGGGAGAATTTTTAGATAGTTTCACGATGAAAACCACTTCGGTCTAGAGACCCAATTTGTCAAAGGAAGGAAATGTTGTCGAGTATGAATAGAACCTAAATGTATTCAGTATAAAACTGTTGTATCATTTTTATGAATCGTTTTTTGTGTAGTAGCAATAACCTAACAAATGGTTATACAATCGACAGTTACCCGGAAATTTCCATAACTGACATCTTTGTCCAATCTACGGAATCTATGGATTCCCACTCAAACTTCATTACAGATGACTAATTCATTACATATACACAAAGGACTAAGTTGCAAATATATTTGGTTTTAACATTTTTAAGTTTACTCTTGAGCGTGGATCTACATAACTAGTAGAGGCAAGGAGTGCTCTCCACCTCGCTGCAAATTCATGCATAATATAACCATTGTCTTATCGTAGGGGATTCGGGTAAATGGCCAATCCGTAAGTAAAATGTTTTAAACTCTGACAAGGTTTAACGACTAGCGTATGTGTACCAAGTGAGATCTGCTGTTTAACATATTCTTTAAGGCAAAAAGACGTGCATAAAATGTTGTCACTAAAAGTCACTCATCTAGATTTATTTATGTGAGAAGTATAGCAAACGAGCATGCAAACCACCTGAAGTTAAATAGTCGCAGCCTATAGACATCCACGTACAACCACAAACACGACCGAAATCCTATCTGAGTTCGAACGTATATGCGTTGCTATTCCTGAGGACTAAGATGGTCGCCTCGCTTCTAAATGTAACCGGCAACCGCATTTCTCCTGTCGAACTATAGTTCTCCCACTTTTGACATTTTGTCTAGATCTTTTACTGTATACACATACATTCTAAAATAGTATTATGGGGGATCACAATGTACATATATATGTGTAGTTATATATTTTGATTGTCAATGATAGGGGGCATGGTCGGTAAACTAACTATGGACGCTTCAATGGAAATATTTAAACTAGATCATACTAAATAACTAAACTGTTTCCACTTCATTGAAATTTCAACTGCCGTGAATTTTGCAAATCGAGAATATTTATTTCGTGTAATATTTTACTAAGCTCAAAACCGAATATTTAAAACATCTGTTCAATTATTCATCGGTACATTTAAAAACTTGTGGATTTTTAAATAGATTTGTTATGCATAAAGTCTAAACTAAAAATGTATTTCGATTTGCTGGTACGTAAAAATCAGGTTTCTGTTTTCAAACTATTTCACAAAAGATGGATATCCTCTATTGTATTTACCTCGGTTGTATTTTTTATGGTGCCACATAACTATTAATCCATTTATATACCGATTTAATAAATTGAATTTATAAGACTGTCTTTTTTATTTAGTCCCATTTAAATTCGAAGAGAAAAAAAACGGGGGGACGAAATTGTTTAGTAGATTTAAGCTTAAATCAGAATTAAGTAGTGTATCAATAAATATATTAAACAAAAATGGGTTCCCTATGTCGTTTCTTCCTATTTAATTAAAACTATGTTTGAAACTTATATTTTTAATGAAAGGTTTATCTAAAGGTGGGAGAACTTATAGTTCGGAGGGGTACATTTCGGTTCGGAGGGGAGGAAGCATTTCTTGTGTTTCGGTTTGTTGTGTTCGGATGCGGTTGCTGGCTACACTTTAAAGCGAGGTGACCGTCTTAGTCCTCAGGAATAGCAACGCATCTACGTTCGAGCTCAGATAGGAATTTGATCGTGTTTGTGGTTGTACGTGAATGTCTGTGGGCTGCGACTACTTAACATCAGGCGGTTAGCATGTTCGTTTGCTACTCTTCTCACATAAAAACATAAAGATAGATATTAAAGTTAGCTTCCACGTTTAAAATAGCGCCGAGGAATGGTTAACGAAGCGGGGTAAAAGTAGATGCGAACGACAGCTTTAAGAGCTTTTCAGCTTGTCAACGATGCTACGCTTCTAAAGTTGACGATATCTCTAATAGGAATCCATATTTGTACCTACTAAATTCTCTCGTACCTATAAACAAATATAAGTGAAATGAAATATGTAATATAAGTGGGCGTATCAAATTTTAATTATTAGTCACTGGATTATTAATTAAATGTCATATGTTAAAGTATTAATATATGACATTTAATTTTGCTTGCCACCATCGATGTCCCTTCGGTTTTAGAACCAGTGGGGATAGTACGTGACGATGGCAAGCGGCCGGATGGCTTGACACTAATTCTTTGGGAGTGGGGGAGGACCCTTGTATAGGATGCAACATGCGCCGATAAGTTAGCTCTTTCTCGCCACGGCGGAACTTTGTCGAGGGCTGGAACTGGGGCGGAGGCTGCAGAAGAAGCCAAGCGGCGTAAATATGTCTTACTAAGCAGTGATTACGTATTTGTTCCGCTGGGCTTTAAAACCTTTGGCTCGTGGGACCCGCGAGCCACAAGATATTTCAAACTAATAGTACCACGTTTGATCGACGCTGCCGGTGACAAGGGAGCTGGTTCATATCTCGCGCATAGAATTGCGATTGCTATCCAGCGCGGGAATGCAGTCAGTGTTCTTGGAACCATGCCGCATATGAACGGACTCCCTTTAGATTGTTTAGGTTAGGTTTTTATTGTAACTAGATTCAATGAAATATATATAGTTTTAAGAACCTTTGTTCCTTTTATATACTGCGCGTTCAGCATGTGTGTTGTTACCATAGAGATGTAAGAACACTGGTGCTAAGAAGTGAATTTATTCTAGATTAGATCTAACAATTATACGTTTGGATTCTAATACTCGGGTTAATAAAAACTTTTTATAATAGTTTTTATGTATCTTCCAAGCACAAACATTTATCAGTTACAATTGTATTATTTGATGAAGATGACATTATTGATGATTATGATGTGTAATTTAGGTTTAGATACATGCATCAAATTAGAAATATAATAAAAATATCTATGTGTGTAAAGAAACTGGCTGACTGCTTTTTATTCATCGTTCTAAATCTGTTATTTACAATACCCATCTATCAAATATCGGATATTGTGATAGATGTCAATTCAAGTTTCGTAAAATGTAGTCACGTTGTCCAAAAAGTAGTTTTGTACAGAATGTGGTTGATAACAGTTTTATTTGTAGATTAATAATAGTTATACCTACATGGTTTAAGACACGCTGAAATCAAAGCTCACGAGCTAAAATGCTCAAATCGACGAAACACAGTCAATGAATATGCAGGTGTGTGCCTCGGGGACTATCCTGGATGGAAACAATGTAACGAATGATCAGTTGAGCAACGGAAATGGCATGTAAATGAAATTTTAGAACTGGGTATGCATTTCAAAGATCGTAGAACGTACACGAGTCAGCTAGAGATGTACCATCGTAACAAAGTTTAATGTAAAGATATTGTCGCGTTTTGCTAACACACTTATACGGAGTGACTATCTGAGTCGCAGGAGTAGCATCGCATTTGCTTATGCCCTTTGGATTCCAGTCTTGTTTGAGGTCGGATGTGAGATGGCCTACACTTTCGTTTGTATCTGAAATTACTAATCATTCTATCATAAAATTTTAAAATAATGCATGTGTGTTTTAAAACACAAATTCCAGAGTTATCTGTTTTCTTTTTTTCAATATTGACTATTATGATTTATGGAATGGATAATAGTGTTATGTTGATAAGCAGTTATGTTGCCAATTACTGTGTGTGTGTGTGTGTGTGTGTGCGCGTTTTGCGTTTGTTTTAGAATTGTTTGCAATAATTAACAATATTTTGTAGTAAACCAATATTTATAAATCTAACACGGAATTAGTTAAAACTAATTGAAATAAATGCTTAACGTGGCATTATATATACTTTTTGTTGCAATCTTGTAGTCAAAATGCTAACTTCTTGTATACAATTGTTAAAATAAATATTTTTCTTCCTATGTATTACATTGCATGGTATAACTCCCAGTAAATCTGGCTAAAAATAAAATCATAAGAGTGTTTGATGCGTAGCGTGTCGTCAGATATAGGGAATTGGTCATAAAATTTTGCTACTATTGGTCAATTATACGATTAAAGACCGCATGTGACATTGTTTCACATTGGATAATTTACAAGTACCACAAGCTATAAACCTATTAGTTATTCATTTTATTATATAACGGGTACTCATAATTAACGCTTTTAGTTGCTGATATTTAGAAAGTTGCATGGCCCGTGGTCACGACGAAATATCGGCAATTAAAAACGTTAATTGTAAGTACTCGTTATATAATAAAATGTATGGATTCCGCGGCGACATTAGTTATTAGTTATTGCCTGCTGTAGCTACTATTTCGATCGTGTATCATATTCGAGTACCCATGACCAAGCAGAACTAACAAACTGGCACGACATTATACCGAAGATCACCCACTCGTTAGCTTGTAAGAGTTTAGGGGCTCTTAAACAACTTAAAAGTAAGAAACGGACTTTGCCGTAATTACAACAGAGCAGAAGTTTGTGAAATAGCTGTACTGGAGGCAATCCAAAAGTTGGTGGTTCTGTCTTCAATTGCCGGACTAATCTGGAAGCGTGACTCGGACTCTCGACTTAATCATAAACGAACGACATGCTTAAGCAATTTTGGGCGCGGTCGAACGTTAGACTGGTGACCATTGATGGCCAAACTGCTTTACGGCGGTTTATGAGGGCAGTAGGGGTATCTTTTTTATGTGAGAAGAGTAGCACACAAGCATGCAAACCACCTGATTTTAAGTAATCGCAGCCCACAGACATCGACGTACAACCATAAACACGACCGAAATCCTATCTGAGCTCGATCGTAGATACGATGCTACTCCTGAGGACCAAGACTGTCGTCTCGCTTCAAAGTGTAGCCGGCAACCGCACCTTTCCAACTGAAAAATAAGTAATTTTTTACGGCGGATTATAAAGTCGGCGGTGGTACCTCCTCGGTCGAACTGTAGTTCTCCCCAGATAATCTATTATTTACCATCTGGCGACATCATCGTGTGCTTTAATAAAATGTTTATGAAAATAATTCGATTATAGAAATTTAAGCGATGCCGGATTACCTTTAGAGCCAGACAGTCAAATGTCAATTTATGGACGTGTCGATCAACAAAACTCAATAATGTTCGAACCGCATAAAAGACATCTGTCATGCCTATTTTAATTGATTTCGCTAGTCGATTTCGGTATCCATATTGGCTGAATCAATTTATAATTTCAAATAAAAAGTTATAGAATTTGCTTTTCACAAAATTATCGTCAATTCTCTTCCTGTCTATATATTTTGCTCTTTATATTTTTATGGTCAGTTTTTTCTTATTATGAAAGAGTAACAAGCGGGCATGCAGGCCACCTGATGTTAAGTGGTCACCGTAACCCATGGACCACCACAAGTTATATTTAAGGATGGTCGCCTTGCTACTCTTGAGGACTAGGATCCCAATAATGTGTACTCGGCAACTAAACCTCCCCAACCGAAACACAATACATGAAGTACATGTTGCTTTACGGCGGGTTTTGAGGGTGCTATTATGCGTTGCTATTGATAAGGGCAGAGCTGGTCGCCTCACTTGTAAATTCGACTTCAACCTTAAATCCCACGTAGGTTTCGATGTGAATGTCGTAGGTGGAAATATCATTTAAGATTAGATAGCCTGCACACTCTTTTGACACTCTTCTGAATTACATGTGTAAAAACGACATCACATCCCCGTGCAATATGTTGTCATGGTACATGTAAAAGTTACAAAATCTATCATTAAAATTGACATGATATCACGTATATTATTATGTATTATAAACATGATACATTGTATAGAGAGGACCCATTTTGTAATACAGTTATTTACATGTACATACCCTTGTTCACGAAAGCAAAGACCATTGTAGTCTGATTTTGAAAATCTAATACCGAGGAGACAGTTTTAATGAGATTGTACAAGGATAGTGGACGCTATCATTTTCGATGTCGACGTTTGGACAACAAAGAGTAATTACACTGGTATATTATCTACAAAGCTGTGTCAGGCTCAGTACATTGTTTGCACAACGGTGAGTGAGCTGTGCATAATTATGGCTCGACCCTGATCACACAATTACTATCCGTATGCTGAGGGTATAAGACATAATATACTGGAAATATTCTAAACCGTTATTGTAACAGAGGTTCTTAAATATTTCATAAATGTTTACATAAAGAAGTGTCAGCTTTATGCTGTTGTACCAGCCTCTAATACGGGGTTTCGGGCTTCGAATCCTTGAAAAGCATAACTGGTTTTTTAAGATATGTGTATTAAATTGATTTATCGCTTGCTTTAACGGTAAAGGTAAAAATGTGCATACCCGAGAATTCTTTATAAAGTTCTTAATGGTTTTTATATTGATGGATGTTCACTTGGCCAGGGTGGTGGGTTATGCTCAACGTCAATTTTTGTCCTTTTGGGACAAATCTCTCAGATTCCAATATCTCAGATTGAAAAGTATGGACTGAGAAGAGGACACAAATCCGGCAGTGAAATAGCAATAGGGTGATGATGATTTATAGAAACAATTAAAGGTAGTAAAATTTATAGACAATCGCTTCATAGTAGCAATATGACACACTTGAAAACTGGGACAAAACATATTTACTTTTCGATACTGATGTATGTCATTAACCCTTAAAAGTAACAAGGAACGTACGATTGACTTTACGTACGATTCCTCTTCTACTGTGATAATGATTGCATGAATCACTCATAAATGCAGTGACCATTTAACATCAGGCAAACTGTAAACTTGTTTGCCGCGGTAATTATATTGAAAGGCCAATTAATACAGTTGAAATTAATGTTGATAAAATCATTCGATTGTCACAATAACTTCAATTGATCCAAATTGGACTCTCTAGCTGAAGTTAATTCGAATTGTCTATAGCTTGCTTATGTTTATTTGTAAAGGCTTAATGTTCCGTTCCTGTGGGATGAATTTGGGATCTATCCCACTTTACTATATGTCTGTTTATATTTCGCTTTCAAGGTGAGGGCGCATTGTAAAGGAAGAACTTAATCCTCACCGAATTCCATTTCAAATGAAGTGCTGACATAACCGTACAACCCGTTGTGTGGAAATTTAGTATTAACTTATATATACTGTAAGTAATTTAAACGCAAATTAGAATAAGCATTATCCAGCTTACATCAGTTGTCCATTGGTATAGTTTTTAAAGGAATAATATAAAATACACAAAAACTTCATACTTTTTGGCCTAGGAAGTAAAAATCATCATCTAAACATTACTTTAGAGGTAAAAAGTATATAACTTTTAACTGCCATGTTTATTATGTTCTGGTTTTAAAGATTTTACGTATAGCCATTGACAACATTATAAAGCGTTTTATGCTTTCCATATTTTATTTTATCTCAGCGTAAAGACAAGACAGAGTGATCATTAATTTCTAATCTGTCGCTTCAAGTCTCCCCTTATAACCTACGTCACCGTTTCTCCACCGCACGACTCGTTAAAGATTGAGGTTTCATCCACTGAACTCCCAGCAGCCTTTCTTCATCAGTTCTTTGAACGCTAAGACTTGGGACTTTTTAAAGGAGGCATATTGAGCGCTCTCCATCGACGCCGGGGTTGCATTGTGGACCCCTCTGCTTTTGCAAGTGTCAATAGGCAACGGTAAATGCTTTCCTTCGGGTAACCAGCGGCTGCGTTTTTGTTACGCTGATATATAAAAAAACAACACCATTCCTGAGAAGTGGAGAAAGTATTTTATTTAAGATCACTGTTGTTTATTTATTTATGAAAACGAAAGCGTTTTAAATAGTTGGCTAGGTCTAAAAGAACTAACCTTGAAATGAAATGGTAGAATTCGGTGAAACTTCTGGCAAATACGACAGTCAGTCCGTAGTGTTAAACAATCCAGTTTAATATTTAATCGCGATATCTGTTAGTAAAACATCCCTTGACGTCGTAGACTACAATTCTCCTAAATTGTTAATAATTTAATAGGTTTATAGTAAACAATTACAATAGAGATTTACTAAAAATATTTCGACAGACATCACAATTGAATATTAAAGTTAATTAATGCCATTTTATTGAGTAATCTAGAAAATCAGTTAGAAGTCATGTTTAATAAGAAATGAAGGTAAATAGGATTAGTTGTCAGTTTCTGGATGGTAAATTTTCAGAGTGTTTTGATATTGCTGAATTTAATATCAAGTATCAATTTTGACATCCACATTAATATTATAATTTGGAAAACGTCCCTTTATCTGTTTGTGACGATCTTAATTTTATTGTGACCCCTATTTGGCTCTATGATTAGATCAACGTTCAATTAACCCGATTAATTAAATCGATTTAATAACAATATAATATTAAAAATATTTATTATAATCTATATACATATAACATAGAATATAATAGATATCCCTTTAGACCATGCTCGAAATATTGGCATAAAATTAATTTACTTTGAGTATCCGTTATGTATTTAAAATTGAGTATCTTTAAGAAACGTATTAAAATTGAACATTTTAAAGTACTTTTTAGGTTACTCTTTAGGATCACCACCACCAGTGCCAGATATAAGCTCAACCAATTACCACACTAGTCCATACGAAACACAAAATTTGCGGTCGATTATACTAGTATGTGTGACGGTGGTACCTGGTTTAGTATAGTTCAACCATGTCTATTTTAGTCGTTTAAACTTTGTTTTACAATTGATCAAAGTTTGTCATAAAACTTTTTTCCAGGCATACATAGACTTTTTTTTATTGTGAAAGAGTAAGAAACGGGCAAGAAGTTATATTTAAGGGTGGCGCGGATGCGTTCCTACTCTTGAGGACTAAGATGGTCGCCTCCAATAATGTGTAGATTCTTTCATATAAATTTTAATCTTTAATGTAATTTTACAAGTGTCTAAAATCTATTTGTTATATACTATAGAAAATTATGCTATTAAGTTATTGTATTAAATACCTATTTGTATTTTTAAAGACATGGAATCATCCGAGTGTAACGCTTATCTGTAAATATTTATGTAGAAGTAATTACTCACTTGATATCAACCACAGACGCGCTGCTACTTTCGAGGACGCCAAATTAAATCGCATTAGTTCATCCACTTTGAATTTAACGACCACAATTCTATCCTTAACAAAACTTTGTTGCTTGTTATGTTTGTTTAATACGGGGAAAAGTAACAAGGAACGGATATTTTTCTTGCGGAAAAGTTTTTGCGTACACGTGGGTAAGCTACTTCTCTGTATACATTAAATTATTTATATAGAGTATCCGGACAGGTCATACGTTCAGACTATAGCAAGAATATAGCATTTATGTACTGATATTGGATGTCTACTATAATCATAAAATCTTTATAAAAGAGATGAGAGAGGTGGTACGACAAAGAAAGCACAACCGGAATACCTTCCGGCCCCATAATCCATCTTGAAGAAATTCTTACGTCCCGTAAGGTGTAGTTTCAAGTTACACTTATAAGCGAAGCGACCATTTTAGTCCTCAAGAGTACGTATAATCCTATTATTTTTGTACGTGAGAAAAGTACTCGTAGCAAACGAGCATGCAAACCACCTAATGTTAAGTAGTCGCAGCCCATAGACATCCACGACCAACCTCAAAAACGACCGAAACCCTTTCTGAGCTCGAACGTAGATACGTTTCTATTCTTGACGACAAAGATGGTCGCCTCGCTTCAAATTATAGCCGGCAACCGCACTTCTCCAACTGAAACACAAGTAACGCTTTACGGCGAGTTCTGAGGGCGCCGGTGGTATTTCCGCGGTCGAACTATAGTTATCTCACCTTTATAAACGATTACGATTAACGATAAAATTACGAGCTCAGATAGGACTTCAATCTCGTTTAAGGTTGTACGAGAAGATCTTTGGGCTGCACCGACTACATAGCAGGTGGCAGGAGATCGTTTGCTGCTCGCTTTAGATAAAAAAATTAAAGTAAATTGAAATTGTACAATATAGACAAGAATGTAAATATTTAGGAAAATTAACAGCACTTCTTTTTTAATCAAAGTTCTGTATACTCAGGATGTTAATTGCGACTAAAAAGTTTGCTTTTAACAACATTATGTATCACTTACGCGTTAAGCATTTAAAGGTCAAAGTTAAAACAATTTTGATGAATAAAGTAAATCCTTTGAAACTTTAACCACTTGTTTGTTTATTTATGCTTAAATATTTACGAATCTTTTTGTTTAATTTCGTAGTTGTGCAAATTTAAATATTTTTATAAACAATCTTTATGCGTAGAGACATAGTTTTTACAAAACGATACATAATCCTTTTTTTCATTACGTTTTTGAAAGTTTTTTCTATAAGTTATTTACATAAGAATGGTTGGTTAAGAAAGTTAGATTACATAAGAATGGTTCGCAAAAAATTTCAAATTTCCTCTTAACCTCTTGAATAATTATTATTCATGAATTAATTTTGTACGGTTCTAATTTACACAAATAAGATATAAGTGGTCGTATTCATAATGAAAAGGACAACATTTTCATAATAAATTGAAAAATATTAGAATAATTAGCCTTTGTTGGGTTAAAAGCTCATACCGAGCTTAACTTAGTAAGTTGAACATAAAAAATAATAATAATAATAATAATAATAATAAGCCCCTCATAAAGCTAACTCCACGTCCGGCACGACCACCTGATGCCAC
>DWON01006526.1:0-13778 GCA_018251015.1 Phocides pigmalion okeechobee
GTGAGCTCTAACGGCTCTCCCACCTTCATACGTATATACATTGATGCTATAAAATACAATATTTCAGTAAATTATCGGCGCATATCCAGTCTAGGGAAAACAGCTCCAGTTTAGTGCCTCCAACAACGTTAACTCGATGACATGAGCGCCGCAATCAGTGTTTAAATCTATTGTCGGAGAGGGAATTGGACATGACCGCCTATTAAAAGTTATTATTTGCGGGGGCATTGAGAATCTTTTTTTTATATAAGAACAGTAGCAAACAAACATGCAAACCACGTGGTGTTAAGTAGTCGCAGTCCATAAACATCCACGTACAACCACAAATACGACTGAAATCCCATCTGAGCTCAAACGTAGATACGTTGCTACTTCCGAGGACTATATGGTCGTATCGCTTCAAAGTGTAGCCGCAAACGCATCTCCAACCAAAGCACAAGTAATGCTTTAGGGCGGATTATGGCGGTGGTACTCTCCGATCGTACTATCGTTCTCCCACCATTGAAAACCTTTAATCTGTTGCCGGCTCGCAGTTCTGTTAGTTCCTTGCTCGTTAAGCAAGTCCTTATAAGGATGTAGTCTCATTTCACGGCTTATCCTTCAGTGGTTACCGAGCCCATGTGTTAGCGGAGTAAATAATGATACCTCTTCGCGGCGAAATTAAGGACATCTTGTTTGGAACATGCGATCTCAATTTATGTGTCCTAAGATTTTCTGCTTAGCGACTTAGTTTGAGTGTCGTTACAATTAAAGGATACAAAATTAGTTACAATTTTAGTTATTCTAAACAAAACACCAACATTTGCTTTATTTCGTAGTACGGCTGCTAACTACGTAGAATCGCTATCAGCTATGAACGCATTAGATTTATGTCTGTGATGTTTATTTGGCATGATGTATTAAATAAATAAAATTATAACAAAATTTGTATCCTTCACATTTTTATTTAATTTTTACGTTTTTCATGTAATCGTCGCCTTTATTCTCCCTTAAATTTCAACAAATTGTATGATTATTATTTTAAACGCCATTGTTCAGAATATTAATTATGTAATAAAATAAATAAATAAATTCTGCTGTCGATAAATTCTGCGATTTAATTTCACATTGCAAACCAGTTTTAGTAAAAAAATAAGAGCTTAATATAAATTACATAAAAATACCCCCGAAAAAAAAAAATATTTCATTGACACTGCTGGGGACAAAAGAGCTGGTTCATAACCCGGACAGATAATTGTGATTACTATGCAGCGCAGGAATGCGGACAGCGTGGCACCATGCTGCATAAGCACGAACTCCCTTCAGATTGTTTAACTTTGATTTTCAAATTAATTAATTGTAAGGTATTCCATGTTAGATTTGTTGTTATAAGACAAATAATTAAATAGTGAAGCGGTTATTAAGATGCGATATATGGCATATAGCGTCATACTCTTTGACATAGGGTCATAGGAGTGGATTTATGACGCGATAAAAATGTTTCACGTGAAAAATATATTTCTAATACTCTATCTAAACTTTCTTTAATCTAAGCTACGGTTATGGATCCGTATGTTTTCGTAAAGTAAATAATGACGCCATTCGACGCCCAAAATTAAGGCCATTTTGTGTGTGACAAGCGTATTTCTAAAGAAAGTAAATTATTAAGGGAATTTGTGTTTAATTCTCTGAATGTAATAGATTAGTACGTTTGTGTGGGTGGTCTGATATCCACGACGGTGCAGGAGACTCGAGGAGTCGAAGAAACTCCCATAAAATGTGTGAAATAACATTAAGTGGGTTCGTTTCGAGATCCACACAGAAGAAGGCTACCGAAAGGTTTTTAGTAGGTTCCCACCCCACCATCCTATATAAGACGGAACTACTCCCAACCGCATACAAATCGGATAAGCCGTTTTTGAGATTAGCGTGCACAAACATACAAAATGAAACAATCTTGTTTTGGGTTCTCTTGCGTGTATTGAAGGTGGTAGAGCCGTTAGAGCTCACCCGGGGCGGCACCACCGCTACCCTCATAACCCACCGTAAAGTAACATGTTCTTAATGTCTTGCGTTTCGGTTGGGGAGGTGTGGTTGCCGGAAACACATTATTGGAGGCGACCGTCTTAGTCCTCAAGATTAGGAACACATCCGCGTTAATCCTTAAGTAGAACTACTGTTCAATTTGATATTGGACGTGGTTGTCCATAGGCTGCAGTGACCACTTAACACCAGTTAGCCTGCATGCCCGTTTCTTACTCTTTCGCTATAAAAAAGGCACCCTATTATGAATTTTTAAATATATTTGCCATGTATAGACAGCGATCAGTTACAGTTTCATTATATGTATAGAGTATAGATAACCTGGGAAGAAATGATTGCCGAAATTTGCACTGGACTCGTTACCTATAAGACTTTCCGTACCAAAAAATCCCCTAACGAATATTTTTATCTCAAAAAGAATGCCTTAAGAAACAAATGTTCTAATATAAAAAAAGGTTTCAATATAAACAATTAGAAGATACAAGTTCGAACATCACTAGCTTTGTAATACAAATTGTAACAAAACCATACAATGTAATTTACTGGAGCACTTAGGCTTTGTGTTGTAAATGGCTTCATTTGAATTAAACCACAAACATTCCGTCTATTAAGCTCCCGATATCGTGTCATTTTAATTTCCCCATTTTCACCTAACACTCTGTTGCGGAAATTCAAACAAGTAATACTCAAAGTGTGTTACACTCTAGGATAGAGGTTCCCAAAGTTTTTAAGCTTCGTGTCGTAAATGGCTCAACTGGAATTAAACCACAAACATTCCGTCTTTTAAGCTCCATCCCGATATCGTGGCATTTTAATTTCTCCATTTTCACCTAACACTCTGTTGCGGAAATTCAAACAAGTAATACTCAAAGTGTGTTACACTCTAGGACAGAGGTTTCCAAAGTTTATTAAGCTTCGTGTCGTAAATGGCTCAACTGGAATTAAACCACAAACATTCCGTCTATTAAGCTCCATCCCGATATCGTGGCCTTTTAATTTCCCCATTTTCACCTAACACCCTGATGCGGAAATTCAAACAAGTAATACTCAAAGTGTGTGTGACACTCTAGGACAGAGGTTCCCAAACATTCTTAGGCTTCGTGTTGTTAAGGGCTTCATTTGAATTAAACCAAAAGCATTATCTTTATTAGTGACATTTTAATTTCCCCATTTGAACCTAATACTGTTGCGGAAATTCGAACAAGTAATACCCACAGTGTCTGCGTAGCACTCTAGGACATAGGTTTGCAAACTTTTTTATGTAGTAAAAACCATGTATAATTGTTTTGTTATCGTAGACCTCCTCATCCCCATTAATATTGCACTGTTATAATTAAAATCTATTTTAAATATACCATTTTTTATGTGAAAGGAGTAGCAAAAGATCATGCAAACCATCTGATGTTAAGTAGTCACAGCCCATAGACATCCACGTACAACCACAAACTCGACTGAAACCCTATCTGAGCTCGAACGTAGATACGTTGCTACTTCTGAGGATTAAGATGGTCGCCTAGCTTTAAAGTGTAGCCGGAAAGCGCACCTCCCCTACCGAAACAAAAGTAGTGTTTTACGGAAGATTATGAAGGCGGCATTGGCACCTCCCCGGTCGAACTATAGTTCTCTTAACTTTCATACATCATACAGTTGAGGTTGGAAGTCAAACTAATTTATTACTCTTTACTTTGAGAGCGACTGCTCTAGGATGTGTATAGACTTGCGGTTGTGCACGAATGTGTGTGTGTTTTTGGCTGTGTGAGTAGACAAAGATTGGATTTAAATTTACACCCTCATGTGAGTAGAGTGGCCTTGCTGATAGAAGGACTATGTACATATATGAAATTGTTAAATATGACTCAAGTATATATGTAGGTACAAGAGTAGCTATAGTTTTCTTATGGGGAAAAACATTGGGTTTAAATGTTAAAAATGTACAAAGATTAACTAGTTTGTCTCCGAGATTTAAGTAGATAAAGGCAAAATTCCAAAGGAGATTCTTTCGCCGACTCTTTTACAAAACGAAGCACCTTACGAGTCGGTGGTTGTTTATTGACGTTCAAAAAGAGTTCTGTAAAGGATCTACTTTGAATAAAAATATTTTAATTTTAATTTAGAAAATATGATTGTAAATTAATATTATAGAGGAATTTATAAATTTTATTATGCACCGGGTACTCACTCAGTTAACTGGCTAGGGGTCATTGCTAGTCTAGTGAGTTTAGCAGTGACCACGAGCCATGCAACTGCCTCGAAACGCTGATGAGTTTAGCCGTGACCACTATAAAAAGTTGAGTCTATAAAAAATAGGGTTGGAAGTTGAGTAGGAACCTTTTCATTAGTTACTTATTGCGATACTACATTTTACTATGCACCGGGTACGCACTCGCTAACTGGCTAGTGGTCATTGCTAGTGGTCATTGCTAGTGGTCATTGCTAGTGGTCACTGCTAGTCTAGTGAGTTTAGCAGTGACCACGAACCATGCAACTGGTTCGAAACGCTGATGAATTTAGCCGTGACTACAAATGCAGCAAGTTGAAAAGGAATATTTCATTAGTTACCATTATCCCGAGCCCTCCAATTAACAGTGGGCGAGAGCTACTATAGTTAAGCTGGGGTGCAACCCCGAGTTCAGGCCCGGGCAAAGATCTACATCGAGACCCGTATTCCCCCGCCCAAGGTGACTGGAATGTCCTCCGATGATGATGATCAGTTACTTATTGCGATGTAATTTAGATATTTAATTTTAATCTAATGTTATCGCGAAATTTATTCATTTTACTTGCTATGCCCGCGACTTCGTCCGCGTTATTATTACTTTATTACATCAGCTATTTTACAGTAAAAGTCCCGACAATATCGGTCCAGCTGTTCCAGATATTAGCCAAAACAAATAGAAAGACAAAAATTGTAAAAAATGTTTTTTTGGCATATAAACATATGCATTAAATAAAAAGCAGTTATTATAATATTACAAACAAACGCTCCAATTTTATTTATTTGTAAAGATAACTTGAGTAAAAGTTCACGTAAAATATATTACGCGAACCTACCAAATTGAAGAATATTTGCCCTTCAATGCTTAAATTGGAATGACAGGGGCGCCATCTGTCGAAAATTGATCGCACTAACTCAGAAACCTTTGTGGGCTCATGTACAACAACTTTGCTAAAGATCATCTCATGATTAAATGCATAGTTTACGATTCTATAAAGGACACACAGACAAACATTCATTTTTATATATTAAGATTACGCACGGGTATATTAACGATACGAACGATATTTCGAACCAGTTATGTTACTTCGGGTCGATGTTAAGTGGTCAATCCAGCCCATGGACGTCCACGTCCAACTTCAAACACAGCTGAAATCCTATCGGAAATCAATCATATGTGCTTTTACTCTTGAGAACTAAGATGATAGCTTCATTTAAGTGAGCCGGCAACCTCATATTTCTACCAAAACGCATAGCTCTTAACTAGAAATCGCTGTGGCGGTGGTACTTCCACAGTCAAGCCTGAAAAGGTACCTTTTATACTAGGTAGGTAATCTAGGCTCTAGGCTACGTGCTACGTATGTGCTATGCCTACTTAATAATTATTCCTACTTGACTATTTGAGACATCCTACATCCTAATATAGGATGTCTCAAATGTAATAGATATCATGCTAGCCCTACACACATTAAGGGCCGTAGTCGAACGCCTCCGGTTCCGGCTCAAGAGAGCGTAAGGACATCGAGTCTCACGCGTGAAAATACTTTTTAATTAAACTCTTGCTTTGGGAGAGCAAAAATATTTAAGGGTTAGCAGCCTCAGACATATTTATCCTATGTTGATTATGTTAAAAAAACATGCAATGCTGTTTGCATTGTATGTTGTACACCCCTACTTTTCTTTGTTATTTTTCTCGTAATTTAATGGTTGCCTGAAGGAAATCGCTTTCCCAGCGATAAGGCTGCCTTTTGTATGCTTATTTTCTAAGTACTTTGTAGCGTCTGTATATCTAGATAGTATACTAATAACGATAATTTGTATTCTATTATATTGTACTAAGTATCCAACTCCTAAAGACAAGTCATGTGATTCTGTGGAGAAATATCTTTTGGCGTGAATATCCCCAATTCAGTTACTACATAAGGCATTACGGCAAATGGTACGACATTTCGGTATGCCGTTATACTCCCTCCGCAATCCAACGCTTTTAATTTGTCTTTCCTATTTTTTGTATGCATTGTTGTAAAAAAAACTTTATGAACCCAGCTTTTAATATAGTGAAGAGGATTTTCAAAAAAAAGTTTTTGTATACGAAACAATGCCTTAATTTATTTGTCACAAATTCGAATAACGTAGCATCGAAAATCCTACAAAATTGAAAGGCATTTCAGGCTAATATTTGAAATCCTTTGACCGTGTGCCGATACGTATTGTACGGGAATAATCATCCATTTTTATGCGTCAGCAGTTTTTAATTAAGACCGGCACAAAAAGCCATGGAGGCGAATTCAATCACATAATATTTGGTACGCACATTTGGATGACGTAATCTTTAATATTTGCCCTTAAATCTACGATAAGCATTTGTGATAGTTCTGTGAATTTTTAACACTTTGACTGCGGTGTGCATGTTTTAGATCGAGTCAGGATTGCGGGAGGCAGGGCCTAACTGGAGCTCTTTTCTCTAGACTGAAGATACGCCGATTCACACAATTATTGTATTTTTTAGCATCCGTAAAACATTTACGAATACTCAGACGTTGTTTCCTCTCGCAGTCTTGTGGCTCCGACGTAAACACAGCACTTTTGTTCGCTCGTAATCCGTACAAACTTGTCGGTACAACACAGCTTTTTAAATAGCTCTTTAAATTAAATGTTATCATGAGAACTTTTGCTATTAGAAAATATGGGACCCGAAGATTGAAACCTACCTTAACGCGTCGCGTCAACATCTGAATAAACATCGCATGAACGAGTCAAATACATAATTAACACTTTCCCTGCGACGTACACACTGTAATAAGCGGCGCAACGTGCTCGCGGCTTGTACACACCTGTTTTGTACGTACAAATTTGTATGGGTTACGGGCGCACACAAGTGATGTGTTACGTCGGCGTTGTAAAACCGGGGGCGGACATTACGTCCGTATTCGTACATGATACACAGATGCTAAAAATACAATATTTGAGTGAATTGTCGGCGCATCTTCAGTCTAAAGAAATAGTCCGGTTTAGTTCCGTCTCCGGTAATGCTGATCCGATTTAATATCCGACGCCGCAGTCAAAGTGTTAAAAAGAATTCGCTTGTCATATCCGCGTTTTGAGTTAAGATTTGTTGATCATATCAATATACTTGCCATATTGACACATACGTACATATCAAAGTTTTTCAATTATACTCGCGTGGAATATAATATGACTTCCTCGTATAAGTTTCACCCGTTCGCAGTAACGCTGAGGTTATCTCCTACTAATGCATACGCGTATGGTTGTACCACGTAAATACGAGGTACAACCATACGCGTATGGTATACGTACAAAAACTAAATAGTTTCAGCCTTTAAATCTATACATAATAAAACTGTAACCGATCGCTGTCTGTACATGACAAATATTTTTAAAAATTCATAATGGGGTGCCTTTATATACGCAAGCGAACCCAAAACAATGCTTTTAATTTTGTCTTTTTGTCTATATGTTTGTGCACGCTAACCTCAGAAACGGCTAATCCGATTTGTATCCGGTTTCCAGGATTATAGGTGAAGGGCTTCACATAACATTTAGTGATTTTTTCATTTAAATCGGGTAATAAATAAAGGAGGGATGTCAATTAATGTCAATCATCACCGAACGAAGACGCAGGCACAGGTAATGAGCAATAAAATACTGTTTCTTGCCACATTTATATTTTGAAATAAACTAAAACATTAATTATATCCTGAAACGAGAATTGCTTCTATCTCAATTTTAATTTGACAAGTATTAATTTACTATTTTAATCCTCTGCATAACATTCTATATATTAGGACATTTTACGATTTGAGTGAAATCATCTGTCTTCATGTAGTATTTCCATTTCGCAATGAAACGGGAAGATATACATATATTGATATTTTCCTGTAATTTTATTAACAAGATATAGGAAGGCAAAATTACGTTTAAATCCAGGAAGCAGCGAGCTGAACACAATAGAATACATTGTCTTTCCAAACTCTAAAGAATGTCAAAATTTGAAAATGTAAACTTTTCTATATACTTACATATAGTTTGTAACATATATGTAGATATTTTTGAAATATAATAATAAAATAGATTGAATAGAATAGATTGAAACTATAGATTGAAATAAACATAACATCGTCAAATGAAAAGAAACATCATATTAAGTACAAAAATCAAAATAAAAATGACACTTATATTATAATAATTTAGCGTAATATTAAATCACTTACAAAATACGGAAAATATACATAAACACATAAAATATTTGCTAAATATATTTTTACAACAAAATAAAACTAAACGAAACTGCGAACAATGACCTATGATCGTGTCGTTTCCATATGACGTTATACGCACGTACGCTCTGAATTCATTGTGAACTTTTCCTTTCGCGTCGAAAAAATTTTCAAAGACAAACTCAAGTTGGATTAAGTGACGTTATTTTCTGAAGTCGGTTAGAAAAATGTTATCTTTTTACCATACCTTCAATTGTTTTGCTTCTTATAAAATTCTTTTTATCCGCCCTAATACAATTTGTGTGCCTTTGCTTAAAAACTCGTTACAGAAGTTAATACTTAATGTTACTGTTAGTTAATTACCAACTATTTAAATTATATAAAGAAGTAAAGTAGTAAAAGAAACAATATATATTTTTTTATGTAACGGCATATGTAAAAAACATTAGGCTTCTGTGCTTAAATCTATGTACTTAAATGTGTATATATATTCTTTATTCAATCTGTATAAACCATGGATTAAAAGTAGATATTAGCTTTTAAATATTGCTCGACAACCAAGTACATCTTCGTCGTTGGCTGACAGACACTCTGGCTGTATAGTGTCCGATCTGATTGTCTATGTATTGCTCAGCCATAGACGATAAATAAGCAAGACTGGGAAGATGGAATCTAAGACGTAAAACCGTTTTTTTTAATATCTGTAAAAGTCTGTCTACAAGTATACAATTCCCGTGTTTCATCTATGGAGACAGTACCGCTATTTCGCTTAATTTGTAATCTATGAAATAAAAGTGTAATTAAAATCTCTGCCTGACTGGAAATCGAATCCAACTCAAATCAAATCGAACTCAAAAAGTACTGGACGGAATTTGTCACGGTTTTCAACAACAGATAGAGTAATTCCTGAGGAAGGTTTTAGTGCATAATAATTTAAGTATTTTTTTTAATTGGTCGAAAATTTAAATAATCAATGCTTGTACATGTAGGTGACACGATTTTAGAAATAATATGTAAAATAAACGCGGACGACGTCGCGGACAGAGCTAGTTATAAATAAAGTTAATGTGTCAGGTTTTCTTTATCCAATTTTAAACGTTGAAATGTCCATAAATATAAATATTTAACTTTGAACTGTATAACCCTCCATGAATATGCTCCTACGGTTCCTAAATAAGCCTATGATATAATAAGATAATTAATAGCTCTCAGTTGCCACTAATTTTGGGGAAAAATATGCCCAGCTGTGGGAATTAAAAAGATTGCTACGTGCTTAATGTTCATGCGCTACATTTACCAACTTATCAAGTTGTTGTTAAAAACTACTTTGCAACAATCCGCCACCACAATGTGTAATGGTATATATTTCAAAGTATTGACTATGCCCACGGTTCCTCCCGGATAGTAAAAAATGATGTGATCAAAAATATGTACCATTATATATATTAGTACCAACACGTGTTTCGCCCCAAAACAGAGCATCATGAGGGTAAGTTGTCTCTGCGACGGTTAATCGCTGACCTATTAAACAACTTTAATTTTAGCTTTTAACAACAACTTAATAGTATGATTTCCGCAAAATGCGTCAGCCTGACACTATTAAATATACCATATCATTAAGTAGATTTGTTACTGCCATCTTAAAAGTTGCATTTGGTTGTCTGTATGCTTTCAATGTTTAGCCATAACGTAGAATATTGTTCCAGATGATGAGTTCGGTGAGAAGTCAGTATCGGTTCTGCTCGACGGCGAGGAGTCGGAGATGATATTTATCGACCATCCAAGCACGGAAATGTCGGTAAGGCCACTATTTATTATAATACCTATAAATGAAAATATACCCATTTTTATTATTATTTATTATTATTTCCTATTGACCACATGAAGGACAGTGAGATTTGGCATATCTAAGATTTATGAAGAAGTACAGAAAACTGAAATTTGTAGTTAATCTTTGTCAGACATGCACATAATGACTGTATGCAAATATATGACATTAAAAACATTGTTTATGGTAATGTCAAACGCACTATGGTCTGTTTGTTTCTGGTTACATAGTTGCACAGAATAAACATTTTTGCCACAGAATATCAAAATACCAAATTGACTGAATATACAGCATAAAGCTGTAAAGCATTGCAGAAATAATTGCAAGGATGATCATGGTGATGATTAGTATAAAGGTAAGGTAGTCCTTAGACATAAAAGTTCATCTTTAAGACTTGCGACATTTTATTTAGTTTTATTAGTCATATTAATGTTAATTGCGTATCATTAAACTATTTGGTAGTACTTAACATTAATTACGCATTATCAAGCTCTAAACCATCGCCTAATAGAACGTCATTACAAACCAAAAAGGAATAGAGAGACACGGTATACTAATTTAGTATTTCAACGAACTTGAACAAATAGTTCAGAACGTTTTCTTTGTGGGCCAGCGTATTTTCAACACAAGTGCTTCTTTCAAAAGATATGGAATATTCCCAATTTCAGAAATGAACGGTGTTTATTAGTCAAATAAATGACATTTCCGGACCAACGAACAGTAGAACGAAATCACGTTTGATTTAACACAAAGGAAATGGAGTCGGAAAATAAAATGGTGTTTTTGGTAACGCGCATCGGAAAATTCATGTAGTTTAAATTTCGTTGTACATTTAAACAATACAGGCTTTATTGGAAATATCGAATTGCTTAAATCATACGTATACCTAACCTATTTTATTGTTTTCGTAGTTTATAAAATATTTATGGTATTACGTTAGGGTTCCGTTGTCGGGATAGATTTAAGGGTTTCCTTCCGAATAGTATGCAACCGAAAATATTTCGTATATTTAAAAATATACAAAATATCACATGTATGTAAGTCTGTCTTGTTGCACGTGTTTTTGAAGATCTTCTACCTGTTTTTTTCGGAAATATACTATTTATTTAAAAGATTAAATTAAATTAGACACTAAAATATTTCAATTTCAATAATACAATATCAGCAATTGTCAGTCAATCAATTAATTAGTCAATAATATTAATCTATTTAATGTCAATGTTAGCAATCATAGATCACGCATTCACTTCACAATACTCAAGACACTCCGACAATATAGTCTTCCATTCATCCGCAAACAAGTCACAAGGTGGCGCTGCATCCAGGAGAGCATTGAGAGCAGACAGGGAACGTGCTATCGGAGAATATAACTATACTACTACTAGGCTAGTCTGTTGGTCAACTCTAAATTTCTTGGTTCATACTTTCGCTGCGGCGTACTACACGTGCTTGCGCCTTGCTTGCGGCAACGCGCTTGCGCCTTGCACACACCTGTGTTGTACGGACAGCTCTGTATGTATTACGGACGCAAGTGTTATTTTTACGTCGGCGCTACAAGACTGCGGGCGGACATTACGTCCATGTATTCATAGATGATACACAGATGCTAAAATACAATATTTCAGTAATTTGTTAGCGCATCTTCTATCTAGAGAAATTAGCTCCAGTTTAGTGCCGTCTCCCGCGATGCTGACCCGATTTAATATATGTATGAGCGGTGCAATCAACATGTTACTTGTCAATTTAGGATCTTGTAAAATGTCTAATTTATATTGTAACCCAATGTTACACACTAATTCTAATCTTCTTCATAAAATAATGGTAGTCTAAATCTTTTCAACGTCCTGACATATCAACAAACTTAGTGTCACTTTCATTAACAGGTAGAAAACTGTCTCTCCACGTACGAGCCGCACGCGTGCGTGGTGGTCTACTCCGTGGTGGCGAAGAGCTCCTTCACGAGAGCCCACGAGCTGCTGTCCTACTTGGCACGAGAGCAATTCACTGTGGAGAGGACTGTAGTGCTAGTGGGAAACAAAGCGGATTTGGCACGAGCGAGACAAGTTTCCACTAATGGTAAGAAGATTACTATTAAGATTATTGAGATGTTACGAGTCTGTTACGAGTATGTTTTTCAAAGGTGGGAGTACTATAGTTCGACGGAGGAGGTACCACCGCCGCCCCCATAATCCGCCGTATACGCAACAAGCAATACGCTTCATAAGCAATACTCGTGTGTCGGTTGGAGATGTGCGGTTGCCGGGTACACTTTGAAGCGAGGCGATTATCTTATTCCTCAGAAGTAGCAACGTACTTACGTTGGAGCTCAGAGAGGATTTCGGTCCGGTGCGGTTCGGTCGATTTGTGGTTGTACGTGTATGACATCTTAACATCAAGTGGTTTGCATGCTCGTTTCCTACTCTTCTCACATAAAAAGTATCTAACCTATATAAAGAGTCCTTATTCAATTGACGCTGTTGATAACGTCCTGCTAAATGTTTATACGTTTGTTTCCAATAGAGGGAAAAGCCCTGGCTACAACGAAAGACTGCAAGTTTATCGAGACGTCGTCTGGCATCCAGCATAATGTGGACGAGCTGTTGGTTGGCATACTCAAGCAGATACGGCTCAAGGAAAGCCGTGACAAAAAACAGGCGAAAAAAGTCGGGAAACAGGTAATTACTAACAATTCGTGTTACCTATAAATATTATAAAACAAAGTCCCCCGTCGCGTCTGTTTGTTCGCGATAAACTAAAAAGTACTGGACGGATTTTCTCACAGTTTTCTACGATTCCTGAGGAAGGTTTTGGTGCATAATTAGTTTTTTTTATTTTATTATTGGGCGAAATTAAATAGTTAAATTCAATATAGTAATTCAGAAGTCGTTCAAAATAGACGTTTCTAATTATTAGTTGCAAAAACTAATGTAATGTAATGACAGGTTGAATATGTGAAAGAAAAATAATGTAATTAAATATAAAGTCTGTTACCCAAGCGAAGCTGGGCCGGGACGCTATTACATATATGAAGACCGCATGGCTTCAGGCTTGTGCAGAGACTAAATAATTGATAAAATAAGGCAATATCGCGTGATTGAGAAGAGGATGGGTGATCGATAAAGGTAAAATGAATAGTCATATTCGTGTTTCGGAGAACACGGTAAATAGTTTCTCACGTTAATTAGTTCTAAGTATAGGTATGGCCAGGGGTGGTTTCGTTAAAACCAGTCGGCCGACAAAACCTTCAATAAATAGGTCGCCCACTAACCCTTAATTCTACCCGTGCGCATTGGAACAGTGTGATCAAACGAGGTAAAATTTCCTTCAAGACTTCCCCAGTTGGGGGAAAAGATCTATGCCCAGCACACATAAGGGTTGGGAATTAAGGGTCGCAAAGAATTTAAATGTATGATAAGTCCGGACTTCACGGTCTCTTCTGTCAGCGCAGTGCTGGCAGATTTTCCCGCCACGCCTC
>DWON01006527.1:0-13778 GCA_018251015.1 Phocides pigmalion okeechobee
AATACATGAAGAACATGTTGCTTTACGGCGGGTTATGAGGGTGGCGGTGGTGCCGCCCCGGGCGAGCTTTAACGGCTTTACCATCTTTCAAAAACACAGAGATGCACAGAAGCTAAAAACTATAATATTTTAGTGAATTGCCGGCGTATCTTCAGTTTAGAGAAATACTACTTAACATCACGCGGTTTGCATGATCGTTTGTTACTCTTCTTACAAAAAACAAGTTATCAATGACCGATTAGAAAAGAGGGCCGAGAGTTCTTTTCGCTGGGTTTTTTCTTCTAGTCAATCTTAGCCAACAGGCGTTCAAATCGACTAATTGCAATAGATTTTATATCGTACCGCTGATATTCAATAAATATATATTATAAAGGACCTTATAATATTAGAATCAGCACGAGCCGCGGCGACCGGCCGAGTTGCGGGCTAAGCCAGTTTGTCCGTGAGCAGGATCCCGCTGCAGCAAGCGCGGCAGGCGTACCGCTCCATGGACGTGGAGCTGCGGCGCGCGCTGCTGCCGGCGCTGGAGGCGGCCGCGCCGCGCCTCGGCCTGCCCGCGCCCGCGCGCGCCGCCTTCCTGCTGCGCCGCCCGCTCGCGCCGCCCGCCGCCGCGCTCGACACCGTCTACGCCGTCATGGCCCTCATCGAACATGTCAGTCGCCATTGCAGCGTAGCCTGAGAACTTATCGGTCAAATTAAGCAACGTCGGCTGTGGACAAAATTTGGATGGGTGACCACTCGTGGCAAAATTTCACACGAGCTGTCGATCAACGTTGACGCGTTACTACTCCTGAGGACTGAGATGATCGCCTCGCTTCAAAGTGTAGCCGACAACCGCACCTCTCCAACCGAAACACAATTGTCGGTCTCGGTTGTCATAGATAAATAAAAAGTAATAAAAGATTTTGAGCATTCTGATTCAGTTTTCGATATCTTCGCTATCTTTGAAAGTACCAAAAACATAATTACTGTTGCTTAAAAAATAATTATAATTAAAAAAACAAACTTGAAAAAAATGCTTAGAAATTGCTGTTAAATCAAATTATTTATAGCTCTGAAATGTATGAAACAGTTATAAAATACATTCAAAACGTCATAAAAAAACGTTTACAAGTTCTAAAACACATTTCACAGGAGACATTGCCAAGAGCTGAAGGTTTCCAACTGGCGCTGGCGTCCTTGGAGGTGTCCGGGGAGAACGAGAGCTGGAAGCGGGGCGTGGCGTACGCGCGGCGCTCGCTGGAGGCCGTGGCCAGGCTGGCCCACGCCACGCTGTCCTCCCGCGGGCTCATGCTCGCGGGACCCTTCAGCTACTTCATCGTTCAAGAGGCAAGTGGCTACAGGGGTTTGAGACTTTGAATTTTCCAGCGGTGCTGATGGGTTTTAATTTAAAACTGCATTGTATATTAATTGAAGCTGCTTGTATTATGAAAATAATTTAGTCGGTTAGTTAGTTTGATTTAGATTAACACTTTCGACTGCGGCACTTATTTCTTACATCGACTCAGCGTTGCAGAAGGCGGCACTAAACTGTAGCTGTGTTGTTTAGACTGTAGATGCGCCGACAATTCATAGATACGTATTGTTTAGCATCCGTGCAGTATTCACAAATACAGACGTAATGTCCGCTCGCAGACTTGTACTGCCGACGTAGACACAAAAATTGTGCGTAAACAGGAGTGTACAAGCCGTTGCGTCGCGCAATACCCAGCATTGTTGCCTATACGTTATTCTGATTTATTATTAGTAGTATTATTGTACAATTTTAGTAAAATCTGTTCTGTAGTTTTTGCGTGCAAAACTCACAAATATCCATACATCCTAACTTTTGAGTTTATAATATTAATGGGATATACGATTTATAATGAGATATCATTGGTGCTATGTAATGATGGTGATTAATAATGATGTAATGTAAAATTGATTATGATGATGATACCCAGGGTACCCCCGAGGCGGCGGCGGTGCGCGGGCCGCTGTGGCTGGGGGAGGCGGCGCGCTGGGTGGCGGGCGCGGGCTCGGGCTCGGCGCGCCCGCTGCTGGCCAGCGCGCCCCAGCCCAACGGCGACTGCCTGCTGCTAGGCCTGCCCCCGCGTTTCGACCAGGAGCCGAGGAAGTTAGTATCATAAATGTATTTTTTTGTTTCTAACATTTCATTGGCTATTTTTCTATTGGCTCATATTTTTTATATTTATATGAGAAAATTACCAAACGAGCATGCAAATCACCTGAAGTAGTCGTAGCCCATAGACATCCATATAACGAAATGCATGCACATCGAAATGCATGAGTAACAACATGATAATACATTTTTTTTATTATGAAAGAGTAATAAACGGGCACGCAGGCCACCTGATGTTAAATGGTCATTGCAGCCCATGGACAACCATATCCAATCTCAAATGGAACAGAAGTTCTATTTAAGGATGGACGCAGATGCGTTCCTACTCTTGAGGACTAAGATACCTAGAATAATGTGTGTCCCAAAACGAAACACAATACATGAAGAACATGTTGCTTTACGGCGGTTTTGAGGGTGGCCGTGGTGCCGCTCTGGGTGAGCTTTATTCTATTATTATTTTCAGTCTCTTCGGGGCAGCTTTTGAGCAGGCAGCAGCTAAGAGCGGTGCGTCAGTGTCTCTGGACTATGTGGACACCTCCATTATCACACTACCCACGTCACAACGGACCCAATTCCTGGACGCACTCACAGCATTACTTGCGTGACACCCATTACATTATTCTTGTTATACTTTGAGAGCTCAATTGATTAAGAAGACAAACTCCCAAATCAGGTTTTCTACTTAATTAATCAACTCTTGAGTAAAGTTCAAACCTATAGTCCACAAGCCGGCAGCAAATTTTGTCAATCAATTCTTCTCGAGCGATCACTCATAAAATGCTTCAAAATGTTGTATCATAAAAGATTGTGAATGTCAGTTGTGGTGCTGTAAAGTAATCTGCCACCACCTTCCAGGGTGTCCACAAGAGCCCACAGGAGTCCATGAAACTATTTTCCTGCCTTCGCTTTACTACTTGTCCTTAAACAAGATTTATGTGAATCTGTGGAGGTACAATATCTTAAGGGTATCGCACTGCCTAACGGTCTGTCTGCAGTTCTATGTCAGTTTAAAATCTTGTAAATATTAAGAATAGGTACGTCTGTGAAGAAAATTTTTGTGAATAGTAATTTAGTTCAACAGGAAATAATTGTAAGTCAAGATCAGTCCTCATTTTAATAAATGTAATTAATATCTATGAAGAAACTCTCAAAATACGATTTATTTTTTAGGATATAGAATTTGTTTAGGTTAATATGAAGTTTAGTTTTATAATTAATTTTAAGTCAATTATTAATTCAACTGACTTAATTATAATGATTAAGATTATTTATTGTAATGTATGAAATTTGATAAAGAAATAAATGTGAGTCATATATACCGTTTTATTTTTTCGTATTTTAGTATATGGTTTTATTATTTTTGCTTGACTATATACGATCATATACGAGAAAATTTCAAGAAAAACAACAAAATCATTAGGTACAAAAATATATTTTAAAACAAGAATCTATAAACATATGGATATATGTATATTATATTGAATTGAAACTAAATTGATCATTACTGGTTATTTAGGTAAGTAACAATAGGAATATAAATTATAGGAACCAAATAATTGATCATCATAACACATTCACATAAGTAACAATAGACAATTAAACAAGTTTATTTCTAAAAGTTGCAACAACTACATTACAGCATAAAAGTTATTTATTTAATAAAACAGGTACTCTATTTTAATAAGTCTAATAATTGTATATAAACAGATCCAACATTTTAAAATTGTTCTCGATAATTATAACTTAGATAAAATTACATTTATGCATATTAACACTTTCCCTGCGGCGTAGCACTGCTGTGAAATGCGCGGCGCAACGCACTTGCGGCTTGTACACACCTGTGTTGTACGTACGCATCTCTTTATTACAGGCGAACACAAGTGCTGTTTTTACGTCGGTGCTACAAAAAAAGGGACGGACATTGCGTCCTTGTACCTATAGATGATACACAGATACTAAGAAATACAATATTTCAGTGAATTGTCAGTGCATCGTCTTAAGAAATAAGCTCCAGTTTAGTGCGGCCTCCCTTAATGCTGACCAGATATATGAACGTCACATTCAAAGTGTTAAAATAAGTCTAATTAATGTATTTAAACAGATCTAGCATTTTAAAATTGTTCTCAATAATTACAACTTGGATAAAATTACATTTATGCATATTAAAATTTATTACGTATAAATCTAGTAATGAGATCTAAGGCCCACTTTGGCTGGTCATGTGGCACCATATGCCCGGCATTCCTAACCAAGACTTCAGTAAGATTACCAGCCTTTTTGAAGTACCCTGCAATTTCGCCATTCACCCTCCAAATATGACGTGAAGCTGTCTTATATTGATCTGCGCCACTGAAGTCCAACTGTCGTAGAAAGTTTTCTGTGAGTGGGTACGCAACTATTATATCAAGTTGCCCGTTGTAAAACAATACCCTATAGTGCGACAATAGCTCGGTAAAGTATGACGCTACAGATTTTAAGATGTCATATGCTAAGTGTAGTTGAACTGCTTCACCAGAATTGAATGGCAAGCCACCAACATGTATCGACCGCCTTACATTGTCATTGTGTATCAGATCAACGAATACAGTCATATCTATATTGTCTGTAGGCAGAAGAAAGTTATAGTAGTTACTGAATCCAGTATAGTTTTTGAAGTAAGAAAAATTTGTTAAATCTCCATCCAAAAGTTTGTCCATAAGAGTATCGGCTTGCGCCCAGTTCTCCTTTTTGATTTCATTTACAATTTCAGTTTCCATTTTCTGAAAAACTTCTCTTTGGTTTCCATCTATCAAACCATGCTGATACAGGTAGACACCATAGTTTAACTGATTCACTGGATCGCAGTAAGCGTTTCCCAATGCTAAGCCTTTTAAGTTTATTTTCTCATTGTTTTTGGAGTTTTGACGGTGTATTTCTATAGCTAAAGAAGGTATATATTTCCCAGCATAAGATTCTCCGCTGATATAGAAATCATTGGCGCGTAAATTGGGAAACATTGCGAAGAATTGTTGTAAAATGTTATATAGTCCTTCTGCGACGCATTTTTCTTCAGTGCAATATCCCTTCTCATCGTCAGTAAAGCTGAACCCAGTTCCAACAGGGTTGTCAATGAATATAAGGTGATTGTTTAAAGCCCAGTGATGCTTTCGCAGCCCGAAACCATTTCTCTTAGCTATTAAAGGTCCATTTTCAGTGAAGAGGCCGAATAGAGAACTGCCACCGGGTCCTCCCTGAAGCCAAAGTACAACTGGAGCCGACTTACTTTTTAAAAACGGCGGGAAGTACCAAAAATACAAATTTGAATTGTATTTTTCATTTACAGTAAAAAATCCAGAATAACTAGTGAAGCCAATTTTTTCCGTGAGAGATACTTTCGACAGATTACGAGCCGATTCCAACTCGTTTTTCTTTATATAAGGCGTTAGGATCAAGGGGTCACCGGCGTCATCACTTAATGTAGCTTCTAGTTTTATACGTGGATAAACGTAGGGAAAGAAAGCCGATGTTGCAAACGAAAATAGATTACTTGACAGATAAATAAGTAAAAATACATTAAATAGAGAATAATTCATTGTTGTAATTAAATTAAAACAAGCAAGTATAAAAATATCACAGCTACAAAATAAACATCAACAAAAATAGCGCGTTGACTGTCACTGTCAATTCATTCAATATGTCAACGTGATCTAAATGGAATGGTCATTTAATTAAAACGTTATGTCCATCTTGATGGGTCTTTTTTTATTTTTTAAGATATTTTCCATCGATTCCATAAAACATAAATACTTTCAATTTGTATATTTTGTATCAGATTTTTTTAGTAATTTTAAATGTTTGTATGGAAATTTTATATCTTACATTATCTGTAGCGTAAAATGTATCTATATGTCATCTGTGATATTTTGGCATTTTTAGCCTTGTACCGGCGCGGGGACGCCATTATTTTCTTGTGAAATAGACGTTTTGAAGGTAGAATTCACGTGCTAAAGCGTAGTTATTTGCAGTAAACCACTTTACGAAACCAATTTTCACCAAAATCTAATTATGGCTGACAATGATGATCTTTTGGACTACGAGGATGAAGAGCAGGCAGATCAGCAGACTGTTGACGGAGCGTCGGAAGCGGCGCCAAAGAAAGAGGTTAAGGGATCTTACGTATCCATTCACAGCTCCGGCTTCCGTGACTTTTTGCTGAAGCCAGAGATACTGCGCGCTATAGTGGACTGTGGTTTCGAGCATCCATCGGAAGTGCAACATGAATGTATCCCTCAGGCAGTGCTCGGTATGGATATCCTATGCCAAGCAAAGTCAGGTATGGGTAAGACGGCCGTGTTTGTGTTAGCGACACTCCAACAATTAGAGCCCTCTGAGAACCACGTCTATGTGCTCGTCATGTGCCATACCAGAGAGCTGGCGTTCCAAATCAGCAAGGAGTACGAACGCTTCTCAAAATACATGCCTGGTGTCAGAGTATCTGTGTTCTTTGGCGGGATGCCGATTCAGAAGGACGAGGAAGTGCTCAAAACTGCTTGTCCCCATATCGTAGTGGGCACCCCCGGCCGAATACTTGCACTGGTCAATAACAAGAAATTGAACCTTAAGCATCTAAAACACTTCATTCTAGACGAATGCGACAAGATGCTCGAGTCTCTTGACATGAGACGGGATGTACAAGAGATATTCCGGAATACACCCCACGGAAAACAAGTTATGATGTTCTCCGCTACCCTGAGTAAGGAAATTCGCCCAGTTTGTAAGAAATTCATGCAGGACCCCATGGAAGTGTATGTGGACGATGAAGCGAAGCTCACTTTGCATGGTCTACAGCAGCATTATGTGAAGCTTAAAGAAAATGAGAAAAACAAGAAGCTTTTCGAGCTTCTAGATGTGTTGGAGTTCAACCAAGTAGTGATCTTCGTAAAGTCTGTTCAACGTTGCATAGCATTAGCTCAATTACTCACTGATCAAAACTTCCCCGCAATTGGCATTCACCGCAGCATGACTCAAGACGAGCGCCTATCCCGTTATCAGCAGTTTAAGGATTTCCAGAAGAGGATTTTAGTTGCAACAAACTTATTCGGACGAGGAATGGACATTGAGAGAGTAAACATCGTGTTCAACTATGACATGCCAGAAGATTCAGACACCTACTTGCATCGTGTGGCTCGTGCTGGCCGTTTTGGTACCAAAGGCTTAGCTATCACCATGGTTTCTGACGAAGGAGACGCCAAGATTCTCAACGAAGTGCAAGACCGTTTTGATGTCAACATAACAGAATTGCCTGAAGAAATTGAATTATCTACTTATATAGAAGGACGATAGATTATATATGTTTTCTTTCATTCCTTTTTGTATTAACGTAAGTGTGGTAGACCACAGTTGTCACGTGTTTTCCACTTGTCATTATCAATTCTACAATAAGACGTAGAATGCACTTTCTAATAAATCTGTTGACAGTGGCAAGAGCCCAGTAAAGCTATCCAAATACACTAATTTAGGATAAGTTGTGATTAAAGAGACATTGGTATTGTAAATGCATTTTCACTTTAAACCCATTCCTTAGTAAAGAAATAAAGTACTATTTATTTATTTGTATAATACAAAAACAACACATTAAAAAAAACCGGCGGTTGTAAAGCTTCAAAGAAACAAAGCCTAGAAAGAGGTCAGTAGACAAGAGCTCTACAATGTATTTTCTTAGGTTGTCACTTTCATACACGTATTTTAATAATTTAGGATTAAAAAAGCCTCAAATTATGAGGCATTATATTTTGTTTGGTGTTTTTTTCTGTCTATTCATATATTACCGAGCAATGTAGGAACATAAAGTATCCAGTTGTTAAAACTCCATTATGAGTCACTTTCAATTTGATAACTACATTTTGTAGCATTTACACATGAACACATTTTTTATTTACAAGTACTACGACAAAATGTAATAAATTTATGTAGAAATACATTAATTTTATTTTGACAGCTTTAGTCCACATATCTAGTTAAAAATAAATCTTTATATTAATTTTATATGAGTAATATGGTAATTCGTTAAAATAGTTAAAGTAGTGATTGTTGATGTGGTGACGTCATATGTGCTATTTATTAAATTCATTTATTTATCCGTAATACAAATACATACATTCAATACTGAGTTATTATGGTGACGTCATTTGTCCCACTTCATTATGTTGGTTTATTTATCATAATATAAACAAATTCAAGAATTGGACAGTTATTTCAAAGAGAGATTTTTGTTACCAAAATACGTAGAAATGCTCGAATGGATAGTTAAAATGTAGTAATTAGTAATCATACTTTTTCAAAATCATAAGTAGCTGTTTCAATGTATAAGAGACAGAATGGCTAATAATATAATCGAATAACAATATAAAATCACGTTTTGTTTGTCGCCCCTATACTTTGAAGTCCGCGTTATAGTAATTTGCATTATAACTACTTAACTATGATTTGAACAAGTGCGAGAATTTTACACGTAATGAGGCCGCGCTTAGCATCGCCGCTTCGTGGTTTCAATAGTTTACGTTAAGTAGGTATCTCAATAGTTTTAAAGTATAGTTTTTCGCATTTTCGTAGTTGGTCTTGACATTGAAATACTCGTCCATATCTTATTCAATCAGCCTGATAATTAAAATAATGACGTTAGTATAAAACTTTAATAGAATGGGTATGCTCAAATACTCCTTAAATAATAAAACTGTAGATTCTGATGCATTTTTATTAATATTATTTTACATACATAAAAGATTCAATGTTTATCACACAAGTGCTTAACTTAAAAATTAAAATTGAGAAAAGAAACCAAATCTATTCCTTAATTATAACACAAATGAAATAAACCTTACTAAAATGGTAAAATAAACAAGATACTTAAACAATCATTGGCAAATTAGCTTTTGGATACATTTATTATTTTGTAATCAACCATTAACTTTATACACTTAATATCTTAATATAGTAGAAATCAGTTTAGCTGATAAGTCTAATCAGTAGATACAAAGCCTCTTATTTCTAATTTATATTTAACAAGGAGTTTCAGATTAGTTCTGTTCATTTTACAAGATGTGGCAAACAAGTTGATAGCATATTTAAATATTTCAGCATCTGTTGAAAGAAAGAGGGTAACTAATTTAATAATGTGGGCTCCAAGCAATAGAGGTGTAGTAGCAAAACCTTTCTTTTCAGGAGAAAAGAACAACTAAATAATTTAGCATTTTACATAATGTGCTATAACTTTTTAACAGTTTTCGCAAAGGAAGTTTAAGTGTGATAAAAAAATTGTGCCTTTGTATGGCTTATAGCAGAATCAAATATCAGTAAAAATAATCACATTTTTGTTTGTACACCTCCATGGTTTGACATCTGCAATATTTTTTGTTTTGTGTACATGAAAACAATTGTATTGAACACAGACATTAAACTTTAAAATTATTCAGTTTTATTACAAGTTTAAGTATACTTGGTATTTGTCATTATTATAAGTCTTTTCATGAGTCAATCTAGTGATCATGTCTAATGCCCACTTAGCTTGGTCGGCCGGCACCATATGACCAGCATTTCGAACCATGATCTCAACCAACCTGCCTGCTTGTTTTACATATCCTGCCAACTCGCCATCAACCAACCAATGATATCTTTTCGCAGTGGCATATTCCTTGGACCCAGAGAAATTTAGATTTTTCAGGAAGTTCAAAGTTAGTGGATATGCAATAATTATGTCCAATTGTCCGTTGTATATTAGTACATAATAATGGTCTAGGAGTTCAGACAGCACTGGTGCTATTGACTGCATGACATCCTGTTTTAAATGCATCTCAACTTCTTTGCCAGTATTGAAAGTCAAGTTACCAACGTGGATAGCTTTTCTAACAAAACTCTTCTGTATCATCGGGCCAAAGTCTTCATAACTCATATAATCTTTTGTATGCAGAAAATTGAAGTAAAAGTTGAAACCCGTCATGTTGTAGAATATGCTTTTCCCATCAATGAGGTCCCCATTTAGAAGCGTGTCAAATGTATCAAAGGCATTTTCCCATTGTTGTTTTTGAATAAAGTTGACAACTTTACTCTCATAGTCAGCAAAGATTTCAGCCTGATTCCAGTCAATCAAACCTATTTGATATAAATACTTGCTGTAAACAAGTTGATGCTCGGGATCACAAAGACCATTTCCAATAGAAATAGCTTTTAAGTTGATTTTTATTTTGGCACTTGGATTCTTTTTGTGTATTGTGTACGCTACACTGGGCACATATTTCCCAGCGTATGATTCACCAGTCACAAAGAACTTATTCTGCTGTAGCTCTGGAAATAGCTGGAAGAACTGGATAAGGGATGAGTACAGGTGTTCGCCGACCTGGGTTTGGTTGGTGCAGTAACCTTTAGGGTCTTTAGTGAAACTGAAACCGGTACCTACAGGGTTATCTATGTAGATGATGTGGTGACTGAGGGCCCACGTGTATTTGCGACGCTCAAATTTGTCGTTGCGAACTCTGAGGGGGCCGTTTTCAGTGAAAAGTCCGTAGAGTGACGTAGCTCCCGGCCCGCCTTGGAGCCACAGGATAACGGGCGCGTTTTTTTTGTCCGGAATCATCGCCGGGAAGTACCAAAAGAACTGATTCGAATCATACTTCTTGTCTACAGTAAAAAAACCGGCGTAACTTTTTATTCGTAAACTTTCTGTAAATGGTACCCGCGCTAGGTTCCTACCTTCAGTTATGTTCCCACTCTCGATGAATGGAGTAAGGAACAATGGTGAGCCTGGATCTCCATCGTCGGGTTCACCTAATTTTATTTCTGGGTAACGATGGAAAAAACACTGCCCTATTGTGAATATTTGTAAAACGATCAGGAGCCAAAGCGTAGACATGTTGACAGAACCGTATTAGTTCAGCTACTGCACTGTAGTGAACAGTCAGTTTATCGTTATCGGTCATAAGTTGACCTTTCCTCTTTTTATCATTCTTATTTTGCAGAATTTATTTAATGAATGTAGGTAGAATTTAAGTAGCTTTACAATGTTATATTATAGTCTTTACTATGTAGGTATCTATCCAAGTACAGAAGTTTCAGAAAACTTTCGTATTGATTTGTAATTTTGTATCTTGTAATTGTTGTAATATTCATTTGAATAATTTGTTCGGTTAGTGACATTGACATTGACGTCATTGACAAAGATGGTGACAAAGAAGGTGGTGTCCTTTAAAAAGGATGTAACTGAGTACAAAACATCTATGCCAACATTAATAATAAAATATTTTATGTATATTATTTTATGTATGTTGAAGAAATTTCTATTCCACAGACAGTTGGTGTCAAATGTCAATATAGGTTTGTTACTCAACCGACAATAGAAATTATGAAAAAAAAATATTTTTTATGGATTTTTTTACAGAATTCTTTTGAACGTGAATAAACTACCATCGATTCATAAATTGTTTTATTAAAACTTCGAAACGCACATATTTTCCATCATGTAAATTTTGGACCATATAGAACTATTTTAGTCCATGTTATTATCATTTAAATAATCTTTAATTTTATAATACACATTTACACACGTTTATTTAACCGTTTATTTAAAATTTAAATTTCTTTTCGGATAGTTGGAGTAAACTAAGCATGTGCAATTCTCTATGAGTTATTGATCATTGTAAATAAAATGGACAACGGACGAATTAATAAAACATATCAGTATCTTCTTAATATCTTTAATTTGATAACACAAACTGATCACAGATATAAAAATAAAAATGCTACAAGAGTCTGGAACGTGCTAATCAATACTAATTAATAACAGTTTACTAAAGCTATAGACGAATACTTGCTATTTATGTGATACAGAAAAAATATTTAATTAACACTTTGAATGCGGCGCTCATATATTAGATCAGATCAGCGTTGTGGGAGGCGGCACTGAACTAAAGCATATTTGTCTAGACTGAAGATGCGCCAATAATTCATTGAAATATGTTTTTTTTACATCTGTGTATCATCTACGAATTCATAGAGGTAACGCACCTAAACAGTCTTGTAGCGCCGACGTAAACACAGCACTTGTGTTCGCCCGTAATCCATACAGATTTATATGTAAAACACAGGTGTGTTCAAGCCGCAAGCGCGTTGGACTGCGCAATACACAGCAGTGTCGTACGCCGCAGTTAAAGTGTCAATTAGTGCTTACAATGCTTTGTGGCTTGACTTTGTACAAATACAATAACGTGTCAAGATTCTAGTTTACGTAATAATGTTATTTTACCTAAATCATAATTAGATATCTACATGAAAATACTGCAATACTGGTACGTCCATAAATTAATAAATATGGCGCGTCTCTTCGTCATATCGATTTGAAGGACCAATGTGTTCGTATGAGTGTTGTATTTTTTATATAATAAAGTAGTCACTCGCCTACGGACATTTGTAACACCAGAGGAATCGCCAATGCATCGCTTGCTCTGAAGGAGGAGCACCTCTTTTGAAAAGCCCCGTGTTATAGCGCTCCGGGAATACCTCAGGAGGAAGTTCATTCCACATTGCACGTCCGTGGCAAAAACGACCGTTGTATCTGTAAGTTATCCAACGCGCTTTTCATTGGCAAAGTGGCCAGAACCCCGAGACACCATAGAGAATGAAAAATATTATCCAAAGTTAAGCTTCTACTTTCAAAAATTTGAATCATGTCACTGATAAAACAATCTTTGCTATATGTAACAAGTTTTAAACAAAAAAATGCTGTAGTTTTATATTTGTCAAATCAACTTGTGTTATGTGTAAGTTTTTGAGAAATTCAACATTTTTCTGCAAAATTTCATATTTTGTTCGTATATTTTACAAAGCAGCAATTGTTTATGGTATATTTTTTAAATCCAGATATGTTTTTGCGACATCAAAATAGAGCATACTTGCATAGCAAAATTTGATTTAGCAACGTATTGATACTCAAACACAATGGTAAAAATTTGAGAATTAGATGGTCGAAAAGACTGCCGGATCGAGTTTTGAGACTGCTTTTCTTTCTCATAAAAGTAAACGATCTTAATTCTAAAATCTCATAAATTGCCTGTTTTAAAGTACTGATTTTTAAAAAGTTATGAAAAGGATTCCAACTAATTGGGTTATTTCGAAATTCTTATAAACTGCCAGTTTTAAAAGTGATTTAAAAAAATAAGAAAAGGATTCCAACTAACAGGGAAGTGCTTAATGCGTAATCTACATTTTTTTTTAATCTAGCGTAACAATATTAAATGGTTTTAATTACACCCTACGTCTAAATCTAATACTAAAACGGGTTTATTTAATTATTCAGAATTATGTTTAATACAAATAATGGGGTGACTTGGAACTATCTATTTCTATTGTATTTAGGTCCTCCTAATGCAATCTATTCAAAATATCTAAATAAATTTGCAATTTAGAACCTATACGACTAATTCGGGAGACACTATCGCCCACTCATTTCTAACGTGAAGCTTACTTGTGTTTCGGTAGAAAGTATGGTTGCGTTCACTTATGTAATGAGACAATCATCTGGTCATTTAAAGTGGTAGAGCTGTTAGAGCTCGCCCGGGGCGGCACCACCGCCACCCTCATAACCCGCCGTAAAGCAACATGTTTCTTTAATTCTTCATGTATTGTGTTT
>DWON01006528.1:0-13778 GCA_018251015.1 Phocides pigmalion okeechobee
ATTTGGTTTGTTACCCACGCTTTTCGACCCCCCCCCCCCCCAAACTGTAACTTTCCTTAAAGGTTCGTTGCAACACTACCCAAAGTACTACTACACAAAGTACATACCATTACACTAATACACACGATTATAATAATATACACGATTTATTTTTTATTAGCTTTACAGGTGCTATTAATTGCACTTACAAGTGCACCTTACCTGCACCTTATTATTGCACCTGCACCTTGCTTACACCTTGTGATTGCACCTGCACCTAGTAATTAATTACAGAGTGCAGTTTTCAAGTTTGTCATTCTCTATTGGCATGTTGCAGACGACGAACGGCTGTCCGTTCGCGAACACGGACGCGGCGTTCCGGCTGGCGTACGCGGTGATCATGCTCAACATGGACCAGCACAACCACAACGCGAAGAAGCTCAACGTGCCCATGACGGTGGAGGACTTCGTGCGCAACCTGCGCGGCTGCAACGGCTCCGGGGACTTCGACCAGCCCATGCTCGAGGCCATCTTCCACTCCATCAAGTGAGCTTTGACTTTTGTCGTGTGTTGGATGATGGTTTATATTATTACAAATTTTATTCAATCGTTCACGTTCATACATCATTTCTGACAAACAAAACACTATCGGAAAATTAAAAAAAAAAAGTCTTATTTAGTTATACTCCTTAATTTTAATTACACTTTACTTTTATTCAGTATGTATTGATTGTCTCCCATTGCGTTTGTATCTATCCGTTTATGATAAAATCAAAAAGTTACTGAACGGCTCTCACAGTTTCCAACAACAGGTACAGTGATTCCTGAGACTCTATTGCCCGAGCGAGGCTTGGACCAGGTCGCTAGTGTTTTTTTTTATTGTGAAAGAGTAAGAAACGGCCACGCAGGTGACCTGATGTTAAGTGGTCACTGTAGCCTATGGACAACCACGTTCAATCTCAAATAGAACAGAAGTTCTATTTAAGGATGGACGCTAATGCGTTCCTACTCTTGAGGACTAAGATGGTTGCCTTCAATGATGTGTATCTGGCAACCACACCTCTTGAACATGTTGCTTTACGGCGGATTATGAGGATGGTGGTGGTGCCGCCCCGGGCGAGCCCTGACGGCTCTACCACCTTTAGTGTATTACAAGTGGGTCACGTCGGCGTCAGGAACGAGGAGATGGTGATGCCGGCGGAGCGCGTGGGGCCGGTGCGCGACGCGTACCTGTGGCGCGTGCTGCAGCGCCGCGGCCGCACCGCCGCCGCCGCCTACCGCCTGCTGCCGCAGCACCACCCGCACCACGCGCGCCTGCTCGCCATCGTCTGCCCGCTTGCCGTAAACACCTTTATTTATATTATATTAAGCCTCTGCAACCTAAAAGTGATAAGTGTATTTTTATGTGATAAGAGTAGCAAACGAGCATGTAAACCACCTGATGTTAAATAGTCATAGCCCATAGACATCGACGGACACGACTGAAGTCCTATCTGAGCTCGAACATAGATACGTTGCTACTCTTGACGTCTACGATAGTCGCCTCGTTTCAAAATGTAGCTGGCTACCGCACCTCTTCAACCAAAATATAAGTAATACTTTACGGAGTATTATGAGAGCGGTGGTGGTACTTGCCCGATTGAACCATAGTTCTCCCACCTTTAAACTCTATATGTAAATCTCTATAACTTTTCAACATTTCCTCTGAAGGCGAATCATGCAGATCCTACCATCTTGTAAAGGCACCTACACCCTTCATTATATTCTCCCAATTACATTATAGTAGGTGGGAGATACCACCGCTACTCTTATATATTGTCTTAAAGCATTTTATATGTTTCAGTGCAAAGGTACTTGTTGGAAACAATTACAAGCGAGGCGACCATATCAGTCATTAGGGGCAATGCATCTACGTACGACATCAGACAGGACTCAATCATATGTTCTTATATAGATATTCATGAGCATTGGAGCGATTTCTTAAAATGAAGTGCCTTGCACGCTCATTTCATGAGCTTTTTCAATAATAAATGAAATAATGAATTTTAAGCGACAGCCCTATCGACGGCCATTGGCAGGTGACGGCCCTGTCGGCGGCGTTCGAGCGGGCGAGCGCGCCCGCGGCGGAGGAGGCGGCGGCGGCGCTGGGCGGGCTGGAGCGCTGCGCCGCGCTGCTGGCGCGCCTGCCCGCCGCCGCGCTGTCGCTCGACACGCTGCTGCTCACGCTGTGCAAGTTCACCGGCCTGCTGGCGCCGCACCACGCCACCTACATCACCATCGGTCGGTCTAGACTAAATATACTCATTGTTACTGAACGTCTACGTTCGATATGATGTCCCCTTCGCTTTGTGCCTCTTTTTATGAAGTCATTGTTTTCGTATTTTACAATGTTTTATTTTGTCAAAATATCGTTAATTAAATGAACCCCATTCATAAAATGCCAATTGCAAAGTGCGCCTTCTGCTAAGAGTCGCTTTAAAAATTAAAAAAATAACAAAATTACACACATATATTTCTCAAAATTAAATCTATACCTATTTCATAATGAAATAAATTATTGGTTTATAATAAAGTTTTATGTACAAAAAGGAGCATAAAAATAATATAATTTATTAATATAACGTAATATAGATAGTCCGAAGTGTTACAAAAATAAGGATTTTAATTAACTTTCTCATAAATATAATTTTTAACACTCTTTCATACATACATTTCTAGTACTTCCTGCATTCACAGCTCTACAATCTACATGGTAGCTTCCACGGGCACACAATCTAGATGAATATTAAACAAGAACAGAAATATAAATTCATAATTGAAACGTTTGCGCGCCTGCCTGATTTAAACATTATACTCGGAACCCATATGACACTGCACCGTTTGAATTGTCATACAATGTTAATTGTCCTTACAACAGTGTAACCAAGTATGATCTATTTGGTCCGTTTGCAACCAACGATGATCTATTCGGGCTAATCGGAGCGTGTTTGTAGTAATGTTCGTTTCCTGTCAGGCGTGTACCTGGGGCAGTCGAGCAAGGCGCAGCTGGCGCTGCGGCGCGCGTGCGCGGTGGGCGCGCGCCACGCCGACTGCGTGCGCGCCGGCTGGCGGCACCTGCTCGACATCGTGCGCACGCTGTACGTGGCGCGCCTGCTGCCCAAGGTCGGCACGCCGGCTAAGACCATGCCGCCCACCGTTTTTTAAAATTTGCCCAACGAAAAGGCTTACGGGACGTTTGAATATCATTAACCTAACGAAAAAGCAGATGGAACATTTGAAAAAAAAATAGTCACCCTCGCCTAATGGACCATCTTTAACATCAGAGAAATTGCAAGCATGTTAGTAGTCCCTGCAACCTATTGACATCTAAATCCAACCTCAACTGAAATCCTGAGGTTGCACGTAGATGCGATGCTACTCCTCAGGTCGCCCTACTTATAAATGTAATCCGCAACCGCACTACTCCAATCCTGAACTTAAATCGCCTCTCTTGATTGTAACCAGCGATTGCAAAATCCCAATCCTTACACAAGAGTTTCTTTTCGGCGGATTAAGTGGATAGTATTGGTACCTCCCCGATCAGACAAAATTTTCAGCCACCTGCCATAATAAAATTTCATTGTGTGTAGTGTCTAATGGAGGCAGAAGACTACCTGTCCCCGAGCGGCACGGTTCCACTAATAAGGGAGGCCCCGCGCGGCCCCGACTCAGGCCTCCTGTCCAGCTTGTACTCATACATCGCTCTCGGAGAATCTGGTACGTTCTATATCTGTACATTATATTTAGTTTCATACTTTGGCGAAGGGAGATCTCCCTCCAGGCGAGTTGTTGTGCCTGGGGAGCGGCCGTGCTCGGATAGTCTCATTTTCGGAGTTTGTATATATGCATGATACTTAGAAAACTTCGACAACGTGATTCAGGATCATGTGGCGCCATCTCCTGTTGAGTAGGGGAAAGTCGCCACAATACATTTAATAGTTTATGTATTACATTTAACATTTATTTAATCTACACCTTTACAAATGTATATAAACGAGTGTATAGGCCTGCTAAGTCGCTGCAGCTCAAGTAATTCATCAGCCCCTCATAATCCGCCGTGAAGCAATCCTAGTGCTTTGATTGGAGACATATAAGTCACTGCACTTACAAGCGAGGCGACCATCTCAGGAGTACCAACGAGTAGCAACGTATCTACACACACACACAACTGACCACGAAATTTCAGTGCTGTTTGAGGTTGTACTTGGGCTGTGGGCTGCAGCGACTATTACTTAGTACTAATTAACTTTAGATTCCCAGCGGGCTCTTTTGATATTTTTGTCTGAAGTAAATGATATAAGTATGATGAAAGTGTTGTGTGTCAGGCATACGCACGCCGACTCCGCACGAGAAGGCGCTCATCGACGCGGCCACGGAGTGCGTGGCCAAGTGCAACATCCCCGGCCTGCTCATAACGGAGACCAAGTTCTATCAACTTGAAAGTCTACAGGTATTGTCATATATTCTGAGGTTTCTGATAAATAAAAGTAATCAATCGCAACACGCAAAAAGGTCTACTCTGAACGTATGGCTTCTCGGCCTTTTGCTACCCTTATTTTTTAAATACGGGTACTGCCCCTTTTACTATTCATCGGGACGTCATACGGGACTGATGTCGTTTTTTTCGAAATTTTCGTACTCTGTGTAATCGGAGTACGAAAATTACGAAATAACTGTCCAAAGAGCTTGGTCGGTTAATGAGTACCTTTCACCACCCAAGAGTGTCCAAATCAAAGAATCTAAATCAAAATATTTTTAATCAAAGTAAATTCCTTACAAAACTCTTTTTATACGTCAATAAAATACTATTTCTCTGTCACATCCTTTGCGCATTGCAAAAAAAAAGTAATATGATTGTTATCTCTTTTAGGAATTGGTTCGTGCCTTGGTGGCGATCGGCACTCCGCCAGACGCAGAGAGCTTGCAGCTGAATCCGCAGCTGGAAGATATCACAATATTTTTCATGGAATTACTCGGACAAACCCTTATACAAAATAGGTATGTTTTTTGTGTTACAGTGTGTTATTTGGAGGCTGACTGACGTTATGCGGCTCAAGCTTTGTAGACTCGGTAGAATTTTCAAAATAAAAAAATGTTTTATGACTTACTATTATAAAGGCTTTGTTCAACTAAAATACCATTGTTTTAGAAATATATGGTTTAATTGTCAGTTAGATTTATATAAAATAATTTATGAAATTTGATTTTATTATCTGTGATCAATCATCCATAAAGACACTGTTGGCATATGTTGGCATTGCAAGGTAAAGACGGTCGAGTTATTTGTGAGCTAGACAACATTAATAAAATCGCAAAAGAGCAAGTGTTAAAAAGGAATTCGTCTTTGGTAAAATAAATATAGTAATTTTATACTATTTAATAATCAACAGCCGACCGTCAGTCGTAACGCGTTGTGGTTGTGTGGCAGAGACCGGCTGGCGGCGGTGTGGGCCGAGGCGGGCCCGGCGCTGGAGGCGCAGGTGGTGTGGGCGGGCGCGCGCGGCGGCCCGGCGCTGCGCCGCGCGCTCACGGCGCTGCTGCGCACGGCCGCGCGCCTCATGCGCTGCGAGGGCTGCGCGCCGCGCGTGCTGCACCACCTCGCGCTGCTCTACAAGCTGCCCTACAAGCTCTTCTACCAGCAGGCCGACGTGGTGCGTCCTCTCCACACGTAGCGACGTTATTAACCTACAGATAAAAAGTGATAGGCATATACTAGACACGAATCTTAACGTGGTAGATCTGGACTATAAATCGACAGGGAATATACGCGGTCCTCATTATCCGCCATAAAACAGTGCATATGCTACGGTTGGAGGCATACACTTCAAGCGACCATTTCAGTTTTCAGAATTAGTCTGTCCTGTCCTGTCTGACGTAGTGCACTGATGCGTTGCCACCTATCTTCCACGGATGGAAATGATCGCCTCGCTTGCAAATGTAGCTCTATCGCACTTTTCCAACCGATACACAATGATTGCCTTATGGCGGATTTGAGGTCTACGCTCGTTCTACCTCTATCTGACTGTAGTTCTACCGCCTTCAGTAAAATGTAGACAAAATGTCCAACAATTCGTAGTAGTCGGTTGATATTAGACATGATGGTCCAGATCTCGTGCGTCCTAATGTACGACAGTTTAAAGGTGGGAGAACTATAGTTCGATCGGGGAGGTACCACCGCCGTCGTAATCCACTGTAAAGCATTACTTGTGTTTCGGTTGGAGAGATGCAGTTGCTAGCTAGACTTTGAAGCGAGGCGACCATCATAGTCTTCAGGAGTAGCAACGCATCTATGTTCGAGCTCAGATAGGATATTCGTCTTTGTGATTGTACGGGGATGCATGAGCTGCGACTACTTAACATCAGCTGATTTCCATTCGTTTGCTACTCTTCTCACATAAAAAAAGTTTGTATTATTAGTATTATTCCGACAACCGTTGGAGTAGACGTGTTCTGGAGTGGAGACCGCGTCTCGGTAAGCGTAGTGTAGGGCGTAGGCCCTCAGCCAGGTGTAATGACGATATACGAAAAATGGCTGGGAGCGGCTGAAAAAGGAAAGCTGAAGATCGAGCTCAGTGGCGTGCCATTGGAGAGGCCTATGTCCAGCAGTGATGATGACGTTAGACGTGCTGCAGATCTCGTGCGGGCTGTACGAGCTGGTGAAGACGTCGGCGCAGAACGTGCACAGCGGCGAGGACTGGGCGCTGCTGCTTTCGCTGCTGGCGGCGGCGGGCGCGGGCGCCTGGCCGCGCGACGCCGTCAGCGCCGTCAGCGCCGTCAGCGCCATCTCCTCCAGTCAGTACTCTATAGTGGTTACTTACATGAAGGGCTAAACAATAATTGACTGTATTGCCGCTGGTTGGCTAGTTTTCTTCCGGTCAACGTTAACCAATGGGCCACTCAAAGTTAATCTTGCAAATTTACAGGGCTTCTGAGGTAAAGGCCTCTTGTGATGAATGTAATTTTTTTTTGGTTTAAGTATTATTATTTTTGGTTGATTTAGTTATTTTGTTAATTTATTTATTGTACTGGTTTAAATGTATCTTGTATGGGCGACAAATAATAGGCCGTTATTGGTTGACACTAGTTTATTTGCTGCAGGAAAGCCGCGAACGTGTACACGTTCCTAGTTTGTGTTTCGCATTGGCGCCGCATCCAACTCGCGCGCGAAGCCCGCGCAGCTGTACCGTCCCTCCGCACCTCTTAACTCTCCACTGCCCTAACTCTCTGGCGCGCTGCTACAATATATAAATTCAATTATTTGTTGACTTTACTTTTTATTTCCAGCGTCAAGTCGTTCAGAAGGTTCCGATGACGAGTACGAGAGACGGCCTACGAGCGTATCGTCGGAGAGCGAATTGTCACACTCTCCGCAGACGCAGGGTTGGATATTAGTAAGTTACATATTAAATCAAAATAGTTTCAACGTAATATATTTAAAATGATCGTAGTAAATATAAAAATTCATTACAACATCCGTTCTCGTCCATTTGACACGTTCAAAGAAGCCAATCGAAACATATAATTTTGTAGCTTCACATGGTGGCTACACCTCGAAGCTGGGCGATATCTTAAGTACGCCTTTAGATATAATTTGGACGGTCTCTGAGAGTCGGTGCGGTTGCGTGTGACGGTGCAGGTGAAGAGCTCGTGCGTGACGGAGGCGGTGTCGCTGGAGCCGGAGGAGGTGCGGCTGCGCGCGCACGGCGTGGCGGCGCTGGCGCGCTGCGCGGAGGCGCTGGCGCTGGTCGTGCGCGACGTGGCGCACGTCACGCCGCACAACTGCCGCGCCGCCGTGCGCGCGCTGCGCCTGCTCGCGCGCGCCACGCTGCGCCGCGGTACGCGCACACACACACACACACACACACACACAGCACAGCGCATGCACAAGACTCCTCCGAAAAATCCACATCTAATCTTCGTAATGTACAGTTACAGTGCATAATTAATATAAGATAGGTGTCATTAAGATTATATGTCTTAATAAATACATAAATCACTCAACACATCCCTTAATAACGAACTTTGAATAGTTACATTACATTACATCTCCAAACCTCTACACCACTACCATACTTGCATGTCTCGCACCACATCAAACTAGTATAAAAATACCAATAATCCACCGCTCTTATAATTTAAACATGAACATAAAATATTACTTAATACACATCCCCGACTGACAAAACTAATGGGAGTTGTTTAATAGTGCTTCATAGCACTGAAAACTCAAATGAACTCCCTCCATTCTATACTAAGTCGACTAGAGATGGTATCTTCCATTTAATATTGAGTTGACTACATATGTCCACGAAAGTCAATGACAACTTACAATCAAGCAAACTAGACTCTTAATAAATTTTATAAAAAAAATACGTGTATCCTACCAGGCAAGTCGAGTAAATCCCGGGAGAGCCGCAAGTCGCGCGGCAGCCGGCGGCGCGCGGGCGACGAGTCCAGCGACGAGGAGCTGGACACCACGCACGAGCAGTACCACAACGTCAGCATACAGGTAATGTTGTCTTATTCATTAACACTTTCCCTGCGGCGACAACACTACTGTGTACTACGTGGCGCAACGCGCTTGCGGCTTGACACACCTGTGTTGTACGTACAAATGTGTATGGATTACGGGCGAACACAAGTGCTGTGTTTACGTCGGTGCTACAAGATTGGTTCAGAAACGACGCTTGTTGATTTTATAGACGTTACACGGATGCTAAATAATACAATGTTTCTGCGAATTATCAGCGCATCTACAGTCTAAAGAAAACTGCTCCAGTTTAGTGCCGCCTCCCGCAATCCTGACGCCATGAGCGCCGCATACAACTGTTTTACAAATAGCTGATTTTAACTGATGTATTGTTTCAGCTCCTAGATCTAATGCATACGCTGCACAGCCGTACTGCACAAATATTTAAATGGTGGAAAGACGAATCGGACCAAGGACAAGGTGATTTTATTGTATATATTTGATATATAGAACTAAGTTCGACCAGGGAGATACCACCGCCGCTCTCATAATCCGCCGTAAAGCATGACTTGCATTTTGATGGACGGGAATGGTTGCCTGTCCACTTACAAGTGACGTCACCATCTTAGTCTTCAAGAGTAACCCATCTATCGTGGACTCAAGTCGGACTCTTGTTCTTTATAGAATTGGTAACAGGTGTAGATAGACAGCAGTAACCACTTCGTGCGGATTTGATTTTCGTTTTATCTATCCATTTTATAAAAAAAAGGATAATTAAACTATTAAAAAAGTAAATAGGTAATAGTAAAACATAAGACAAGTTCGCTGGGATTCTAGCTATTTATCTTCAATTACAGTTGAATACCACAACTGCAATAGATTAAGAAAAAAATAACAAGCGATTATCATCCTAATGATCGTAAGTAATAGGCATCTCGCACTCATTAGATGTAGATGCCTATGGGGCTGCAGAAACCATTTAACATCTCGTGGCCTACACGCTCGTTTGCTACTCTGGTCATATAAAATAAAAATGAAAAAGTAAATGAAACTAATCAAAAAACTATTTCCTATAAAATGGTTGTACAAATTAAATGAACCATTTTCTGATTGGACTACTTTGTCGTTTCTGTGTGAATTAATATTTAGTAATGAAACAAACCATTTTCATTATGAGCATGTATAAGGTTGCACACCTTCGTCGTCATTGTATGGGTGATTATTATAAAAAAATAGAATCAATAAGCACTGTAATCAAGATTTATTTTAATAGAGATAAATTCAGGTTAAAATTTTGTAGGAGCAGAGGACTATGATCTTTGGGAAGTAGCGTGGAAACCGTTGTTGCAAGGAATTGCTGAATTCTGTAAAGACAGGCGGAGAATGGTGAGTTTCCTTATTTTTTCATATCGGTTGTGTTATGTGATACTCTGGTATTTCCATAAATTATTTCTTGAAACTCACTTCGGCTTTGGTACTTTTAAAAAAAATATGAATAATTATAAATAATGAATATGTTTATTTAAAAATACAATGGTGACTGATTGACCATCAGTCAAAACCGCTGAATCTCAGAATCCTTAAATTATCATCAATTATCATCAGTTAAAAACCTAAATATCTTTCATGATTCGAGTCTTGGCTTGATAAAGAAATTGTCCACCTTATATAAAGAATCATAATGATGTGTCAAGTAGCTTTTTTTTATTATGAAAGAGTAAGAAACAGGCATGCAGGCCACCTGGTGTAAAGTGGTCACTGCAGTCCATGGACAACCACGTCCAATCTCAAATAGAACAGAAGCAACATAATCTTCATGTATCGTGTTTCGGTTGGAGAGGTGTGGTTGCCGGATACACATTATTGGAGGCGACCATCTTAGTCCTCAAGGGTAGGAACGCATCCGCGTCCACCCTTAAATAGAACTTTTTTCTATTTGAGATTGGACGTGGTTGTCCATGGGCTGCAGTGACCACTTAACATCAGATGGGTTGCATGCCCGTTTCTTACTCTTCCGCAATAAATTATTATATATGTGCAAAACGACGCCACTGATATGCAGAATTAAAGCTACTGCAACGCATACAATTAAATGATTAAAACAGATTATATAGTATAGTAGGTAATTGTTAATTGATGCATGATTATAGCTTATAGTTAAATTGTTGGATAGTTTAAGGAAACATGTAAATAAATAGAGAAAGCATATACATAATAGACAAATAGCAATATGTAAATATTTAAAAATAACAGATGTGAAGTAACAGCAAGAGTGCACCCGCATATTTAATAGTCTTTCGAGCCGGATCTCGAAGAATAGAAAAACAAGAAAACTATGCCGGTCACACACTCTGTGAGAAGAGGGCGCAGGTAATCAACGGAGATAAAGCCATCCTCGTCTAATACGGGCACCATATCGGAAACAGCTACAACGGCAGATACCTCCGCTACGGGAACCACCGCTACGGGAACCATTGCGACGGGTACTACGGTGGAAACCTCCGCAACCAAAGCGTCCGCTATTACGAGGGGCACTGTCGTTAGCCACTGCCACTTCAATGGTCGGGTCGGCGGCGACTATTGTTAAGAAAATCGTCGAGCTCACCGCCGCCCCTACCGAATCGCCGAGAAGATAGCCCACAGAAGCACACACCGAAGCAAAAAACAGTTGGCGAGTCCCACGAGCGCCGAGTCAACGCGCCGAGTCTACACACTCCCGGTCGAACGCTCACAAAATAGCCAAGGCCAAAAAGGAGCTTATTCGGCTACAAATGGAACTCGCAACCACCCGCCTAGCCGTATTGTAACCGTCGCCGATTGAGTCCCAATTTGCGCATCGGCGGCAACCGACCGTGCGGCCCTCCGACATAGCTTCGGCCCGACGCGATTGCGGCGTGTCGGAGCGACGCCGGCGCCTGCACCGCCGGTGTGACTCGCTTGTGCAGGGGGCGCGTCCACGACCGGACGCGTCTCTTGGGGTGTTGGAGGCTCCCTGAATGTGTGATCCCCCGCACATCGGACACATCGAGAGCGCCTGTGGCAATTGTGACTGGAGTGTCCGAAGCATTGGCAGCGGTGGCATTGAGCCACGCCGCTTCGGCCCGTCCATCCCTCCACAATAACCCCAGGCATATGGAGTAACTCGTTCACCTTAAATAAGCGAGCGAGCTCCTCCAGCCCCAGGTGGTCCAACTGCACGTGGAAAACGTAGCCGGTACGTCCCCGCCGGCGTGGGACGAAAGTGGCGAAGCGTACCGAGAACCCGAGGTCCCTCAACGCCTCCGCGACCCGTTCGGGGTTAGTGTCCCCCGGCAAGCCGCGCACTGCCACTTTCGTGGGGCGCTGCTCGCGGGGCGTATAACACCACCACGACAGGTCGGGGTCCTCTTCGGACAGGGCGGTGAGGTACCTCTGCACCTCCCTGTACTCGTCGGCGGACTGGGGGATAAACCTTATCCCCCGGCCGTATGGTCGCGCGCTGGGAGCGCGACCCAACTTGGCGTGCAGCACCAAAAAGTGCTGCGTCCAGTCGGGTAAGCGCTCGACCACCATGGGTGGATAGCCCTTCGGCTTGTCGCCGTCTCGAGGCCCTTTGGTGAAGCCGCCGGCGGCGGGTGATCGCGGCGCTGCAGAGACAGCGGCCGCAGCAGGCTGGATGGGGGTGGCCTGGCGCATAAGCGCCGGGCCCGATAGCACCGCTGCGTATGAACAGCCGGGTTGGGGCTCGGCCTGAAGGGCCGACCCTGACATCCTACCTACAACCTGTTTACGCAGTCGCAGCAGAGACTCCGACGCGTAGCTCCTCTGCTTCTATACTTCCAGGCTCCTCATCCGACTCCGACTCATCGGTTGCCGGCCAAGCTGCCAGTTTCGCTGGCCTCTCCTTCTCTTCTGAAGACACTCTTCTAGGTGCCTTAGGAGGTCTTCGTTGGGGCAGCGATGGTGACAATGGCGGCGACGTCGGGCCGAGGCTGGGCATGTCCCTCCCTGGGCCCGGTATTGGTGGTGGTGTTGGGGGTGTTGGGTGCGGGGGTTGCAGGGCGTCGTCGGCCTCCGCTGGCCGTGCTGCGATGCTCCTCCGTGCACCCCTTCGACCCCTACCTACAAACATTGTATGTAGGGGACCCTCCGCAGGTCGTGTGCGAGCGGTGTGGTCGTGAGGGAAAGTAACAACTTCCCTCACCATAACCAACCGGCCATCCCCTGCGGGAACAGGGTGGCTCGCGCCGGAAGACCGGCGCGCCTCTTCTTCATTGGGCCGTCGCGCGGCCATCCCCAGCCGGGTTGATTGCGCTGGTGCAAAGCCCAGCTAGGAGCCAGCGACGACGCCCACCTTAGTCCTCAAGAGTTGGAACGCATCCTCGTCCAATCATTACGTGGACGTGGTTATCCATGGGCTGCAGTGACCACTTAACATCAGGTGGCCTACATTTTTACTCTTTCATAATAAAAAAAAAAATGACATCAATCCTATTGATAGTAACTGTAGAGAGTAAATTAGTGTCGCTCACGCAACTCGAATCCCGGCCCCCGGGATGTCCGCGGTCCTCGTCGCAATGCTGGCGACGTGCCAGCCACCACTCTTCATGCAATTACCGTAATGGGAATCTATGTGCTCTATAAAACCACTCATGTCTGTGTTCGATTTATTGCGGATTAGCGTATTGCGGGGAATTGACAATCAATACAACTTATGTTTTATAACATGCAGCAAATGGGGAAACGCACTAGAACATTTTTTTATGTGAGAAGATTAGCAAACATGCAAACCACGACATCCGCGTACAACCGCAAACACGACTGATATCCTATCTGAGCTCGAACATAGATACTCCTGAGAATTAAGACCGTCGCCTCACTTCAAAGTGTAGCCGGCAACCGCCCCTCTCCAACCGAAACACAAATAATGCACATTGGGTTATGAGGATGGCGGTGCTACTTTCTCGGCACGTATGCGGCACGCCGTCACGCATACATGAGTTGCTTTATTTACGACTTTAATCCTATTTGAGATTAGTCAATGATGACCATGCGATACAGAGACCATTTAACATCAGATGAGTCAGGTCAGATGGCCTGCACACTCGTTAGCTACTCTTCGACTACTCTCTTATATTCTAATTCTTGGATGTAAATGCCGGTAGATGGTAAATTATATGGTATGCTATGGTATGCTGGAATCTACATACGAGCTAAGATGAGTTTAGTTATTTATTTATTTATTTATTTATTTATTTATTGCACCAACAAAGTTAACACCAACATACAGAAACAGTACACAAGATAAAGA
>DWON01006529.1:0-13777 GCA_018251015.1 Phocides pigmalion okeechobee
CTTCTGTTCTATTTAAGATTGGACGTGGTTGTCCATGGGCTGCAGTGACCACTTAACATCAGGTGGCCTGCATGCCCTTTCTCTTCCATAATAAAAAAAGTAACTTTAAAAAGGTGGAAACTTAAGAAAGAAGGAATCAATTCGTCAGAATGATTTTTAATGTATGTTCAGCGATTATTCTTTATTATACAGAATTGTTTAAAAAACAATATATTTAACTAACATCCCACTATATTATTCATTACTCTGCTGTGATTATAAACTAAGTTTATATACAACCAATACTATCCCAATTTAATATTCCTGTATAGTTTAAAGCATAGATTATTATTACACAGCACACCTTTTATATGTTTAACGCTAGGCGCATATGTTGATGCAATATTTATAAGCTTTGCTGTGAAATGATCTATAGTGATTATTTAACATTTGTCAGAAATTTATTGAAGTCGTTGTTTTTCTTAATAATCCCTTTTTTTGACATTTCTGTACAGTTTATAATTAAGTGCATATTTTGTGGACAAACCCGAAGTTTAACTCAAGGCGCATATGTCAATGCAATATTTATAAGTTTTGCTGTGATTCCTAAGACTAAGTGATTTGTAATGATTATTTAACATTGGTCAGACATTTGCATTTTTTTTAATGAAGCAATATTTTTTGAATTACGCATTTCTGTTCAGTTTAAAGATTATAATTAAGCGCATATTTTGTGGACAAACTCGTAGTTTAACTCAAGGCGTCTATGTCAATGCAATATTTATAAGTTTTGCTGTGATTTCTAAGACTAAAATGATCGATAGTGATTATTTAACATTGGTCAGATATTTATCAAAGTCACACACCATCTAATAGCTACAATAATATACAGAGTGTTCAAAAATTGGTCTTCTTTATAATTTTACAGATATATATTTTTTGTGAATTGAATAATAAATATATAAAAAACGAGCCTAAAAGTAATGTTGGAATATGTCTCAAACATAGTCTTAATGCTACTGAACTTAAATTAGTCTAACAAGTTTAGATCAATTAAGTTTGGTCAATTATAGGTTTCAATGCGAGAGGTACCTTCAGAACACACATTTCTAATGAGTGCTTGTTGATTGAAAGCGGTGTATTAGAGGAATAAACTATCCTCAGAAGTTACAATATATCTGTCGTTAATCTTAGGTGGACTCCTATTCTGTATGGGTGACGGTGACGATCTCTAAATATTAAAAAACAGTTCCCCGTCACATCTATCCGTTCATCTATTCGTGATAAACTCAAAAAGTACTGGACGGATTTTCTCAGAGTTTTCAACAACAGGTAGTGATTCCTGAGGAAGATTTTGGTGCATAATAAGTTAAGTTTTTTTTAGCAAATAGGGTGAGAAATTATATAGTTAAATTCATTTAGTAATTCAGTCCTCGTTCAAAATAGATTTCTAATTGTTAGTTTTTGCAATTAGCTAATAACTGGATGCATGTATGAAACATAAATAGTGTAAGTAATTATAAACTATCTTACCCAGCAAAGCTGCTGACTCCTGCTGAAGACATCAAATGACATTTTTTTAACAAGCATTCACGCTGTAGTAGGAATTTTTGAAAAAAAAAATATGTGAGAAGAGCAGCAAACGAGCATGCAAACCACCTTATGTTAAGCAGTCGCAGCCCATAGACGTTACTACTCCTGAGGACTAAGATGGTCGCCTTGCTTGAAAGTGTAACCGACAATCGTTCCTCTCCAACCGAAACACAAGTAATGCTTTACGGCGAATTGTGAGGGCGGACTATAATTTGACTCTAGGTTAGATTTCCTGATTCACAACACCCTGTATAATATATGTAGAATTTCCGAAGAGTTCATTGCTACATTGAGCATTATAAATTGCGGCAGATTTACCCGCGTGGGCGGCGGTAACTACAAGGCACGGCAACGTTTTTATCTAGCCGATATTGATCTCGCTATATTTGTTTTTTGGCCGTGCTTTCGAACATCGTAAATCTTTTTTACAACGTGGGTTTCGCGTACATGGTATGCCAATAAAATGTTATAAGTATGTTATGTTATCCTTGCGTTCAAATTAATACCAAGTAACTGGTAGCCAATTTGTAACTTCTTACTTATCTTCTGTTGTCGCTCTCAAGAAAAATAGGGTAATTGCGCTAAAATTAAGGTAGATTGGAAAAAAATGTTGTCATCGAATCGGACGACATCAACTGATCGCCCCACCTGCCTATTTCGTTTTACCTGAACTTATTATAAAAAGTGACTGTAGATCTAGCTGGTTACGCATTATATTTGGATGCGTCGCGATACACGGACCTACTACTCTTTGTTCCTGGCTCTTTCTATTGTCATTTAGCGACGTGATTGCTGTTATGATTGTAACACTAGATTGCTGTAATAATTTAATTGAATAAGTAGCGTTTCTGATGCTGGAAGCGGCCCCTATATTTCTATATGTGCTCACTGTCCTTATATTCTTATACTTCTGAACTTAAATTCTTTGTAACAAGTCTTATTCTTAAAAAGAACGTTAAAACTGGTTTTATTGGAAATAGTGAGAGAGCATCAGTTGGGAAACTATATTACGTAATGGAAATGAAGAATGAGTATCGGGTAGTAAAACAGTGCGACCGGGGAGGTACCACCGTCGCCCTCATAATCCGCGGAAAACCAATTTGAACTACGGACAACGGGATGTTTTTTTGTATGAAGATTTCGGAATCTCCGACGTATATCTCCAGCATTAGGTACCTGTTTTAAAATTTTCAGTTTTATTATAAAGTAAATATCATAAGAATTCAAAAACCTTCTTTCTACATTGTTTTATTTTATTAGAAGCTATTACTGGTAGCTTAATGACTGTCATTTTATTAAATGTCCAATAACCGGAAATGACAACACGTCAAAGAAACTAAAACAGGAAGTGAAAGATATAGTTTATGCATTGTAACTATTCCGTTCTAAATTTAAAGAAAAGAAGAAAGTTTATTTATGGACGGAACTTGAATCATCGATAATTGGTCCAATATTTTACATTTTTATCAAATACATATCGTGTTATAGATAATATTAAAGCGGAACATGTTTGCGTCGCTTGGCATTTTCTGTAACCTCCATCGTGACTTCTGTCTTCGACATCGCTCTGATACCTACATGTAGTTATTATGTTAGTTAGTTGTCTATTGGTGGTAATACCCCATAAGCTGTTGGTTGTCGAACTCCTAGAAAATGGGGGCATGACTGTTGACTCTGTCGGTTATACGACTAAATATCGTAGCTGCCGGTAAGCAGTGGTATTGGTTACAAGGCCATCGATGCTTTCCCGTTACATTTTAATAGTTTAATTAATATTGCAGTGTTACGTGAAATGATAAATGTACCACGCGACCCTATCCGGGGGCTGATAACCTCCATGAGAAAGCTCGGGTAGAGAGGGAACCCGCATGGCCCGAATCATGCCTTCCTATCTCCTCCTTACACCAGAGCATGGCAACATCTTTCGGTAGGAGTAGCAAATATATAGAGTAGGCCTTCCCCTGATTCGTCCGTTCGTTCATTCGTTGGGTGGTAATGACCACTCAATATCATGTTGGCGTTATGAACCTTTGCTAAGACAACTTCATAAAAAATCAAAGCTTAATGCACAGGATGTCATTGAACTTTGTGATATGAGAAAATATTGGAAAAACTCTCGGCAAACAACCTGATCGGTTCGTAGCTTAATTATTAAGTAAACACGTGGGTTTTAATAAATGATCCAACTGTGCGTAGATCCGGTCGCAATAAAATTCATTATAGGCATATAATTGCTTGTTCGAATACGGAATAGACACATAATGTATAAAAAGTTAATTAAATCCAGTGATAAATTGTGTGAATGAGTTGCGTGACGCCTACGGTTTAACGGACGGTTTGAAGGGTTCATTTCAAAGGAATTTCCGCGTTTAACTCATTAAGAGCTTTTTCAGGAAGTAACGATATTTTCCGGGTAAAAGTAGCTTGTGCCACTCCCTTTTTTAGGTATATATTTATATTTACAGGTGATGTAACTGTAGTTCGATATGGGTGGTATCACCGCTGCTCATAATCAGCCGTAAAGCGACTCTTGTGTTTCGGTTGGAGAGGTGTGATTGCCGGCTATATTTAAAAGCGAGACGTCTGTATTATTTCTCTATTCTCTTCTTCTTCTAGACAGAACTTAAGTTCTGTTTGAGGTTGTATGTATCCACAACCATAGACATCCGTCTATGGGATGTAGCGACTACTTAACATTAGATGGCCAAGATGCTCGTTTGCTATTCTCCTTACCTAAAAAACGTCCTTCCATTATATACTTAAAGATTCCTGACTTTTTTTGGAAGTTAGATGTAGAAAACAAACATGGTCATCAAGTTCTATCTAAATTGATTCAGCCATTTTTTCATAAAATAAAAGAAGCCATCGAGCATGTATTCTATCCATCCCATGATAAGTGGTCATTGTCGCCAATGAAACCTCTAAATAACTCAACAATAAGAGTCCCATTTGAAGTTGCTTCCAGCCTCATATGTAGCCCATCTCAAATAACGGTAGAATTACGTAATGAAATTACTATTCAACGGAACATAGTCAATAACCAGTGAGTTAATATCAATATGCATATTGAGGTAATCACGAGAATTGTAAATGCGTTCCTAAATGTTGTATCAAGGTGTGATAGGTATGTTTAATTTAAATGGGACACCATAATTTATTCATATAAGCATGGAAGCACATACATTATGCTCGATGAGTAGGTTTGGCGGTGTTTGTAATGAGACAAAATTCGAAAAGGAAAGATTGTTTTATTTACACATTTGTGTATGTATGTATGTATGTTACACATGGATACATGCAAATGTATGCGTTCATGTATGTTATTTTTTTAATGTGAGAAGAGTAGCAAACGAGCATGCCAACCACCTGGTGTTAAATAGTTGCAGCCCATAGACATTAACGTACAACCACAAACACGACCGAAATCCTATCTGAGCTCGAACGTAGATGCGTCGCTACTCCAGAGGACTAAGTTGGTCGGCTCGTTTCAAAGTGTAGCCGGTAACCGCACTACTGCAACCGAAACACAAGTAATGCTTTACGGCGGATTATGAGGACGCAGTTGGTACCTCCCCGGTCGAATTATATTTTTCCCACCTTTAAAGTTTTAAGATATGTTCAAAGCTATTGTTTATTGTATATTGTTACTCTTAATTCAAGCCAATGAAACTTGTTGTTTAAAAGGAAAATTATAATTAAACACGGGTGAAACTGTAGGATACAGCTAGTATACTATAAAGCTAAGTTTTGACTTCAAATGTAGCAAAATCTCTCAGATGGATATTACGAGGTCACAGATGTTTAAGGGTACAAGCGACCCTTTAGTTTTGGATGGAATATGTATTTTTCTGTCACTTCTATAACAAAAGAAGAACTTTTTAACACGTTTTTATTAGCTTGGGTTGTATGTATGCAATGGAATCTTTGAGCATAATTTTCACCAATTTCCAGATGTCTGATTAATATGAAACTCTGCACACGTATCAAGGACCGATGACAATGCAATAATATGAAAAAAAAATGAAAATAAATAATACTTAAAAAAAAACTTAAAAACAAAAAGCGTGGGGAGCATGATATCAATAGATCACTGAAAAGGCTTTATTTACATCGCAATTTCTTTTTCTTATTTATACTTTCTTAGTTGGATTTTTATAAAAGCTTTTTTTTAGTTTCTGTTTTTTTAACTATTATTAAAAAAAAATCAAACAAACAGTACCACGTTTGATCGACGCTGCGGTTACAAGAGGGCTGGCTCATATCTCGCACAAAGAATTGCGATTGCTATTCAGCGCGGGAATGCAGCTAGTGTTCTTGGAGCCATAGGCATGGGCACGGACTCCCTTTAGATTGTTTAGGTTAGGTTTTTATTGTAATTAGTTTTAAGATTTTCATCATTGTATACATGAGAATAAATGTAACAAAATCACTATTATTTCTTTTTCATTTTTTATACATTAAACTAAAACGTGCATAGACATTTTGACTATTTAAGTAACATTTTACTATATAACGGGTACTCACGATTATTAACGCTTTTTAATTGCCGATTTTCAAACCAGTTGCATGGCTCGTGGTCACGGCCAAACAGTGGTGGCGAAGGGAATCTTTTGACATTGCTATATTAATCTATGTACCCAACGTCTAGATCGTTTTTCTTTTTTACGTTCCGTATTACCAGTATCAGTCAGTATCACTGAACTTTGCACTACTTGTTATTAACATAAATCTTGTTATTACAATAATATTTATTGTAGGTGTAATTTACATATTCAAACTAGAAATAAAGTTCGACCAGGGACGTACCCCCACCGTCCTCACAATCCGCCGTGCTGTGTTTTTCTTCGAAATGTGCGGTTACATTTAGAATCGACGCGACCATATTAGGTCTCAGAAGTAGCAACGTAGTTATATAAGACCTCAGACGTTACTTACCTGTACATTATGTACCTGGGACCTTCCATGTACATTTGCTATTTTTTTATATAATAAAAATGCCTATTCTATATAGTATTGTAGGATTTTATGTCACAGTCAGACAACTTAATAGATTTATCTATATAGATTTAAACGGCTTCAAGTTGCAAAGTAAACGATACTGCCTTTCTAACGTAAATATGTGGTGTGGGCTTGTTCCGCAGGGCTGCTATCTGAATTCCAATTGAGCGGCTTTTCCTTTTTCATTTATTAAGCACGTAGCTTTGTTTCAACTCTGTGTGTATTTAAAAGTGGTAGAGCCATTAGAGCTCGCCCGGGGCGGCACCACCGCCGAGGTGTGGTTGCCGGATACACATTATTAGAAGCGACCATCTTAGTCCTCAAGAGTAGGATATCCGCGTCCATCCTTAAATAGAACTTCTGTTCTATTTGAGATTGGACGTCTTGTCCATGGGCTGCAGTGACCACTTAACATCAGGTGGCCTGCATGCCCGTTTCTTACTCATTCATTATAAAAAAAGAAGAAAACCTATTAAAGGAATGAAAAAAACATATTAATTGTTATCTTCAATTTTATCTGCTTAGGGATGGAATTTCGAAAACTCCTGTCTTAGTGCTTACTTGATTTATGTAAAGAAAATATCTGCAAAACTTTAGGATTCTGGGTTCAGTGATCCCGGCTATTATTCTTTGTTGTGTTAATCTTTCGGTCAGTCACTCACCATCCTTTTATACAATATATTACACAATTATCCAATTTATTATGTATGGGAACTGATTTTAACTATTTTTGTCACACTCGGTCCATGGAACTATTGAAGTAAAGAATTGCACTCAATTCATAATGATTTATTTACTGGTACTAATAAAACCACACGTTCCATAATGGAACTGTTCAAATAGAATGAGCGGAACTTAAATATTCCACTGGTTTTACTCAACTCTTCTATGAAAGAAGTGGAATATCTCATATAAAATATCCCATTCGTTCCAAAATAAACATTTTTAATGAAATAAGTGAACCTCGCATGAATTTCATTGAAGCACTTTTAAAACCTTAGCACTAGTTGAGATTGAATGGTGATCCAGTTTTCAAAGATATATGAAATATACTTATTCGCACGACGTCAGCGACTTGTCCCAGATTGAAAAGTATATGTCATTTATTTTAATACTTGCCCAGATGTGTGACAATCTGTCATGAGAAGAAATAATGGCGCTATACTGCAGACTTAAAAGAGTTATTCATTAGAATATAGCTTTAACTCGGATTTAATCTGAGACTCAAGAAGTTACTCTGTAATGAATTGATAATAACGTAAATAAATACAAGACGTACGATGATTACGTATAGGTAAATGAGTACGGTTTATAATTTAAACTAATATTATCATGGAGTTAATACATTTTTACTATGTACCGGGCATTTAGTCGCATGGCTCGTGGTCACGGCGAAACGTTTCGTCCTGGTATGAAATATCCGGTAATCAAAAATAAAAAATCGTTTATCATGAGTACCCGGTACATAGTAAGAAAATAGAAATTTGTCTAGAACGATGAGCTAGATCACTCAGTTTAAATGTCCGCCGAAGAGAAAGTAATGTTACTGTTTTAATGTGAGCAAAAATGTCACATTATTTCATTATTGTGTTTGTTATAAACAGTATAGTGTATTATATAATGAAGCCTAATTATGGTTAAAGATCATTTATTCTCAAAAGAATTGGTTAACAATTCACTTAAATGAGAACTTAAAATTAATAAATGACATTCATAAGTAGTGAGCATGAGGGTAGACTGCAAACAATATCTGGACATCACTTATAAATGGCACTGCGACGGCGGTATACGTGGAACCTGCTGAGAAAAGATAATTAATTAGATAATTAGTTAATTAACGCGTTTATCTACTAAACAATGAATCACAGATGTAGTCTCGGGTTTTCAGAATCTTAACAATATCAGGGGTCTGAAATGTTCGTAAGATTTATTTTTCTACTGTATTTAATGGTTTAGCTTAAGTTTCAGTACTTTGAGTAACGTAATTTATAAAAATAATGTAAATAATGTAATTTGTAGTATTTTTTCCCGTCGGGAAGAATCTTTTGTCAAAATTACCTCATATTTATCAAAAAGACAGAATTGACGTTCGCTAAATTTCTTAAGTTGATAATTTCGAACGTATTTAGTGCCGTGAAGTAGAAACAATTAACTAATTTTAACTCTCATACTATTTGTATGGATTCATTTGTATAAAGATAACTAAATAGATGAACAAAATAAGCGAGATTTAAATTTTAGTTGAAAGCATATCTATGCTTTTCTTCAGCATCCTTAACATTGAGTACTAAAACCGGTTCTTTCCAGTAGACCTAAGTCGGGTGCATTATAAGCAATTATTAGATCAAGACGGATTTATTATCACTCGGAATAGCGAAGCAATTATCCAATCTAGGAAGCATTTTGCGAAGTCTGGAATCCGATTCTTGGAATAACATCTACTTAATGTTGAACTACTTCCGTGAATTATGTTTTAAGAATTACAATTGCCTTGTTAAATGCAATCTTTTTGTGTTTAAAACTATGTGATGCAAGTTATTTGCGCCGTCATTCCAAGACTTAATGATTGTCTTCCACCATTTTGCCTATAATTTAAGATTAATACTTTATTATCTGCTGCCGGCGGCTTTGTTTGTGCAGAAGTTTATATTGTTTTATATTCAAACTAGCGACCCAGCTTCGCTCGGGTAATATAGTTTATATTTACTTACATTATTTTTACTTTCATACGTGCATCCAGCCATTACCTAATTGTAAAAACTAACAATTACAAACGTCTATTTCGAACGATTACTGAATTACTATTTTAATTTTCTATTTAATTTCTCGTCAAATTTACAAAAAGTTTAACTTAACTTAATAAACCTTCTTTAGGAATCACTCTCCCTGTTATTGAAATCTGTGGGAAAATCCGTCCAGTACTTTTTGAGTTTATCATGAACAGACAGACAGACGAGTTGGGGGACTTTGTTTTATAATATTTAGAGATAATCAGCAGCTCAATGTTTACCCAATATGTATATATGGAGAAAATCTAGGAAAAAAGTAGAAAATCACGATATCCTTTTTGCCCATTTTATACAAACTTTCAAGTCCCCCTTCCCCCTTCCCCCTAGGGGTGGAACTTCCAAAACTCCTTTCTTAGTGTTCATTTACGCTACATAAGGATCCATCTGCAAAATAGGGGCGGAATTCCTAAAACTAATCGTTCGGTGCTCATGTACGCTACAGAACAAACTTATCTATAAAATTTCACGATTCTAGGTTAAGTGGTTTCGAATGTGCGGTGAGCTTTATACTCTTTTATATAATATACTTGTTTTCACCCGCGGCTTTGCTTGCGTTGAAGCCTTTAAATAAATGTCCAAAAATATTGCAGCGAGTAAACAATACAATAAACCGGTACCTAACTTCAAAAAAATTAATACCTCTAAAAATATGTGTACAAAGTTTCATGGTAATAGGTTGAGTAGTTTTGGCGTGAAAGCGTAACAACCAAACTTACGTTCACATTTATAATATTTGTATGGATACATTTAAAAGTTTAAGGTTTCTTAACCGCTTTACTTTATCATAGAATTTTCAAACCGGTTTTACTTCAGTGGGTTTAACTCGGGAGCATTACAAGCAATTATTAGATCAAGCGAGATTTATCTTCACTAGGAATAGCAAAGAAATTTTATTTACCTACAAGATACTGCTTTAAAAAATCAGAAGTGTTAAATGGTGATTGTAATGATGAAGAATTACAAAAACGTAGTGCGCTATTTACTTTCTTTAAACACACAACCATACACACACATATTTCTTTAGTTAGGGTTAGAAATATGTTTTTTTTTTCATATTTCGTTATTTGAATAATACAAATGAGCTTTAGGCAGGAAATTTGTAAATTCACTCCTAAGGTTTTGAAATATGAAATTCCGTGATGTTTTAACTTTTCCTAAAGTGGTATCCTCAAACCTATTCCAATAGACACTTTTAAATTATTTAACATTCCATGTATTCCAAATTAGCATTACAAATATTTAATCATTCCATTGAATATAATAATCATTAGTCTTTAAAGTTGTCTCGGGCTTATATCTATTTGGCAAATTATCATTTAAAGCAAAACTACACGAATGTCATAGTGATTAATCATTTCAAAGATTAAGATAGAAATGCAGAAATGTATCATTCAACTGTCAGTTTTAATTTGAATAAATCACGAGGGTTCCAATTTTAAAATGGAATGAATGGAACTGATGAAGATCGAATGCTTTGTAAACTTGTTCTTAATAAAACACGGCAGAAATTAAACAGTTCAGTTGTATGGTTAATTTTATTTCGAGTGCCAAACAGTAATGGAATTTACATAAATCACCTGTAAACAATTTTCCTTAAAAAGTATGTATATGTGGATAGAGTTTACTGGAAATATTTTATGCGTTCATTGCTTACAATTATCAATTAATTGGAATCATAATAGGATTAATATTTAAAATATTTATATTGTAATAAAGTTAATTATAAATATTAAGCATGAACTACGAAGAAGTAAATCATTACAATTATGAAGTGTTTTCATATCTACATATCTACCAAGAAATTTAGTATGCCTGGGCTGCAGCGACTTTACACCAAGTGGCTTCACGCATATTGGTCTCTCTAACAACATAAAACATAATACATTAATTAGGCTATTTAGTAAGTTAACTATCTACATACTATCCATGTATATCTAGTACAATATGATGATGAATGTTTAATATTTTTTTGAAGTCACAAAACTTTACCATGTTGTAATGGATCTTGAACTACTGTTCCCATTTTTAACACTCTTTTATTAGCTTGGGTTTTATCTATGTATATATGTAACGGAATCTTTGAGCATAATTTTCACCAATTTCCAGATGTCTGATTAATTTGAAACTTTCCACACGTATCAAAGACCGATGACAATGCAATAATATGCAAAAAAAGAAAAATAAATATTAGTTAAAAAATAAATAAATAAAAAAACACCTTTTAAGTATAAATAAGAAAAAAAAATTGCCAAGTTTCTTTCAAAGTTATGACAGTTGATTAAACTGTAAACTAGATTTTAGCGTACATTTTAAAAGTACAAAGAGCAGATAAAAGTATAAAATTTTATTAATTTATCTTTTTGTACCTTTCCATTGTACATGATTTAAAACTAATATCATCGCGGAATTTATAGATTTTATTATATAACGGGTACTCACGATTTACGATTTTTAATGGCAATTGGCAATTGCAATTGAAATCATTATTGTGTAAATTTATCTACATAGTATTAAATTAAGTCGCTTCTGTTGTTTGTACGCTTATATCGTTGCTGGAAATTGTAATTATTTTTGTTTTACGTAACGCATTTTAATGCGGTTTCCACCAATGGACAGAGTTGAAAGTTTATTCGCATATTATAATAGATAATAGCCGAGAATTTCAAATATACTTTTACAAATTCGTAGTATTTCTCTATATATACATACATATATGTCTTTTAAAATTTGTGACGAGAGAGATGTCCCTATTATTCTTCGGGTATATTCGTGCCGCATCGGGTATTTCAGAAGGCCATTTGTCGTTACATATAATGTGATAGACACTCCTTCGATTGTTTTTGTATGCGATTATACTTAGGGTTGTAGCTAAGAATACATTGTGTAATTTTTAAAATTAATGGTTTGGTTGATTTAGGCCATTTTCAGACGATATAGTTGACATAAGTAAACATATTAGGAAGTGAACTTTAGCGAGAGGATTTACCGAGTCCTCTTCCGAATCTCATAACATTACCCCATCCTAGTTCCAGTTCGAGAGGGGAGGCACCATAGTATCTTATAAGCCGCCGTAAATCAATTATTGTGTTTCGGTTGGAAAGATGCGGTTGTCGGTTCTTTTGGATTAGTAACGTATCTGTACGTCAGGACTATACTCCTAGTTGAGGTTGGACTCGTATGTCCATTTTGACTGCACACATCTCTTAACATACACATTACTGGAGGCGACCATCTTAGTCCTCAAGAGTAGGAACACATCCGCGTCCATCCTTTACACTTTTCACGGGGGTACTTACGCCATGTATGCCTTGAGGCGGCGCTCGTGATGTTCCTGCTTCTCCTTCAAAGACGATAGGAGTGGCTCCAGGTCAATCTCAACTGGAACCCAAACGGTGCCAACGCCGTTGGAACTACAAAAGAATACCTAAGCATGCCCGTGGTCCCTACACGGTGTTAAAAGGAACACCGCGGGGTTTTAACCAGTAGGAGTCAGTTTAACTTGGTTTTTAAGTGACCGTCTCTTTTCACAACTCGTTTGAAAGAAGAAATAACTTCTGTTTGTCATTCAAACATTAGGTTGTTGTCGAGACATTAAAACGGAATAATGCTAAATAGAGATTTTGTAAGTTTAATTGTTGTCTTTGCCAATTCGTTGAGTGGAAGTAACTTTTTAAGGACCATAATTTGATCAAAGTTCTTGTAACCAATTTAAATGATGCCGTTCCAATTGATTACACATCATAATTGTGTCAAGTGAAAGCAAAATTTGCGGAACAAGTTTGACTACACTCAGTAAAATTGACAGGTCCACTTCCATTTGCTTCAATAATCTTTGCCATTAATTCGTAAATTCCTTTTTTGTGGCAACGATTTGTGTTAGTTTCTTTTGCCACTACTGCTATTAAAATATCTAATGAAGTGATGATATCTTGTTGAAGTTCGGACTTAGTTATGTAACGATTCAATTGATTAGAAATTTTTTGATTACTATTTTGAATGAAAAGCATAACGCTAAAACTAGAAAGACTGATAAGCAAACATAAAAATAATTTAACTATAATTTTGGTTATAAAAAGCAAAGAATTGCATAAAAACCTGATAAGCTGATATCCATAAAGCATTGTCACTAATAAATGATGGAGTGATGACTGAAGTGGAATATAAATATAATTATAAACACGTCAATAAAGTTACTCATTGTCTGAGAATTTATTTGGATAATGGAACCAATTGAGTCATATTAACATATCCTTTTAATAAATGGCTTGAAAATAGCTTTTTAATATAATTTCATTCAGTATATATAGTTGCTTTACAAATATAACCTAGCAATAAAAAAATATACGAAAGTTTTTAAATACAATTAATGAAGTCTTATATAAAGAGCATAACTTAATTACGTTTAAAGAAATTTATTT
>DWON01006530.1:0-13777 GCA_018251015.1 Phocides pigmalion okeechobee
AAGGGTGGACGCGGATGCGTTCCTACTCTTGAGGACTAAGTTGGTCGCCTCCAATAATGTGTATCCGGCAACCACACCTTCCCAACCACACAATTAATGAAGAACATGTTGCTTTACGGCGGGTTATGAGGGTGGCGGTAGTGTCGCCCCAGGCGAGCTCTAACGGCTCTATCACCTTTTGTATGAGTAGTAGTATGTAGTTTGTATTGAGTATGGATCTATTCTTAGAATGTGAAAGGTTAGTCCATTTTCGCACTAACAGAGTTTGGATTGGTAAACATCACATACTTTTGAAAATTTTATGCGGAATTCTCTATTCTTCTAAACTTTTCCTTCCAAAATGATAATCATTTTGTAATATGTACAGGTTATCTTAGAAATGATACTAATCGCCTAACTTTATCCAAATTATTCATTATATTATTAGAAATTCTACACATTTACTTTAATTCTGTCGCTCCGGCCACCATATCCTGCCCGACCAATGTGGACAACGTCAAAAAATAAGTCTTACATCGTCAGTACTGGTCATGTACAAAGATTAAAAAATAAACAACAACCAATTAAAATGCCGAATTCATGAGACATGAATACATGATTTTAAAATTACCTAAACTTTACAAAAAATAGAGGCCCGATCTAGTTATTCGAACCCTGGACTCGCTGGGAGGATGGAACCTAACTATTAGGCTATCACTGCTTATAGATTTCCAAGTATGAAATTGGAAGTAAAATAATAACAAACATTAAATTATACAGATTCTGTTGTATAAGATTATAAAATAGGTTGGAAACACTAAGACAACATAAACAAGATTATAAAAGATAACATCTGCCAGGTAAAATATCAATTTGGTGCCAAAATTTAAGAGTTTGAACTAAAATATCTATGCATAATCTTATACGAATTCATCATAACAAGACATGGAACCACAGCAATGTAGAGTTGTCATGAAAACCATTACATTCACTTCTAAATTGAACTCTATTACTATAGTGTAAGACAGAAATTTGGTTTACAATAACATATGCAAATATTCTAATGCGGTCGTTGCACGCTCCGCCATCTTGTTGTGACATTTAAATTGCAAATGGCCGCAGAATAAATTAAAAGCGCTAACAATCAGGACGTCTGGAGAATTTAGTGAGTATGATCTAATTTATTAACCATTAATTTGTTTTAAATCTTTTACAAATTTCCTTAGCAATGTATATAATTATAATTTGTAACTAAGTTACTTTATAGTTAGTGTTGAATGCCGGGCTCCAGCTGTGAGTTGGAGATCCTTACTATAAAAAGCCCTTGGAATTGAACTATAATTTATATATCATATTACAATAAGATGCGTGACGAATGCGTGTGCGGACTCGTGTTCGTATGCCGTCTTCCGAGCGAGAGTTATCGTGGAGTGGCGGGGATCTCGTTGTCCAGGGTCCGGGAACCTTAAGCCCGGGATCTGAGCTCGATATGGTGCGTTGTGACGCAGGAATAGTAAGGTAATATTTATCAGCTTCAGAGGTATTCATTTATCAGCTTCGTTTTTCCATAACTTTGGATTTAACTTATACTTGTGTTTGCTGTTTTATATCTTTCTCCTGCGCTTGCTTGTTCATCTTGCGCCTTCTTCTAACGGTTGCCTGAGTGACCATAGCGCGTGCATTGCGTTATGCCAAAGCTAGTTCGACAACAGTGCATGCCGCTAGCGCACACTAAACCGATACGAGTGGATTCACATGCAAAATATCGTACATTTTAGTATACAAAAAGACGGATGATAACCAGACTATTGAACCGTGGCGCCTGAGATATGGACACATATTCAGACGATAAGCTGCACGCGTCGTGGCACAAAACTTGACGCAAGACGAACTGAAAGTTGAAACGCAACATGATAGCGCAGTTCAAAGACTGTGTAGACTTAACTAATGAGTAGGATAGTACATGCTCTTTTGCTATACAACTTCATAACAAGAGGAGAGTAGAACAAAGTAGAGTAAAATCAGAGAGTAATAGAGTAGTAAACCCCAGTCACCTTATGCTGCAAAATAAATTTTGCTACAATTTCAATAATCTCAAGCGTTCTTTCAATTTAATTAATTAGTATTTCGAACCGACCACAAGTTTATCCTCTTTCTTAATCTTAATGAACTACTCAAAGCTCACAAGAACTTTACGAAGAGTTGATAACTATTGGTGCTTGAAGTTTAGGTGTGACGTCTGTACCAATTTCTTATTGCGGGTTTCAATAAAAGTTAAAATCTAAATACTCTTATTCGAAGTAATGGAAGAAAGAGTTCTGTTAAGATACAGAACTTTTTTCAAATATTTAAACTACCGACTCGTAAATTGTTTCGTTTTGGAAAAGAGACGGCGAAATATATTTTGTCCATGCAACTAGTCAATATTACAAACGAAAGTGATGGTCAGTTCCAAGTGCAAAATCGTCTTGTTTAAATCAAAGTGTTTGTTCAAAGTGGCTCCTTTACAAAACTCTTTTTCTACGACAATAAACTACTACCGACTCATAAGGTGCTTCGTTTTGGAGATAGGGCCAAAGCCCTCTCTCTGGGCTATGATTGGGTTTCTTTTTATAATAAAAAAGTACCAAATGCAGGCCATCTGACGTTAAATGCTCTTGCAGCCTATGGACATTCACTTCCAATTTAAACAAGACTAAAGTCCTACTTAATGTAGCAAGCACGCAACTAATCAGGACTGAGATAACCGCCGCTTTTAACACTCTTTTAAATGCTTGGGTTGTATGTAAGGGAATTTTTCAGCTTAATATTTATCGGTTTCGAGATTAATTAATTTGAAACTTTTCACATGTATCAAGGACTAATGACAATGCAATAATATGAATAAAAATAGTTAAACAAAATAAAAAACATGGTTTTATAAAAAAAACCCAACAAAAAAGGTGCTTGGTATCAATAGATCACTGAAACGGCACCACATGTTTTTTACATTGCAATATTTTTTTTTATTTATTTACACTCTTTTAGTTGGATTTTTATAAAAGCATGTTTTTTAGTTTTGTTCTATTATTTATGTAAAGATAACAACTGCACCTCCAACCGACACACTACTTTACGACAGATTATAACGCTGACGATGGTACTTCCGGACCAAACTCTAGTTCTAACAACTTGCAAAATAGAAAGCTTTTTGGAAAATGCAGCTACTGGAATAAGATAGTCTTTGACATACTTCGTCTGAGTACATAGCAAAGCATTAGCACTACGTAATGTATGCTCTGCGTTTTGAAATTCTCTGTCGAAAGTGTGTAATGGAAATGAAAATTGGGGTTTTGTATAAAATTTGCCGTATGTAAAGCTAATTTAATAACCCCAAGTGTGACACGATACCGGAGCAATTAGGTTATGAAAGGTTATGTCTATCTTTTTATGTGAGAAGAGCAGCAAATGAGCATGCAACCCACTTGATGTTAAGTAGTCACAGCCCATAGATATCCACGTACAACCACAAACACGACCGAAATCCTATCTGAGCTCGAACGTAATACGTAGCTAATCCTGAGGACTAAGATGGTCGCCTCGCTTCAAAGTGTAGCCGGCAACCGCACCTCTCCAACCGAATCACAAGTAGTGTTTTACGGTGAATTATGAGGGCGGTGGTGGTACCTCCCCGGTTGCATTATATATGTATATAGTTCTCCCACTTTCACATATTTTTTTTACAGTTGTACTGTAAATACTGTAATGTTTATTTATCAAGGACTGATTTAAAAAGATTGCCGAGATTTTTTGCCCCGGCTTTTTTGTTCCCGTTAACCTAATCCAACAGAGCGCTCAAAGAGGATGTACTGCTTTTACACTGTACCCTTTATATTATGTGTATGTAAATTTATTGTACATGTAATATATAAGTATATTATGTAAATAAAATGTGTGTATTATGTATTATGTAAATAAAAGGCAAAACCTAAAAATATCAGCAGCCACAGTACATGGACCTTAAAGTTCATTTCCCTTCAAGATTGATAACCTATCTGATACCGCGCTATCAGGTGATTAGGGGATGACTAAGTAGAGTTTTGAAAGTTTTAGACTAAATTTAGATCATCCCAATCTCGCGATATTCCCATAAAGAGTAGTGGCGTTGTGAACAAATCATGCTTCAAGTCATAGCTGATAGCGGGTTATGTTTACACTAAATAATTCCGTCTCGTAAGTAATAATACTTCCGTCTCGTTATTGTTTATTGAAGTACTTTGGGTGTCTATGAAGTTAGTAGCGACCCGGCCCAGCTTCGCTCAGGTAATAGAATTTATTTACTTACGTACATTATTTTTCTTTAATACATGCTTCCAGACATTACCTAGTTGCAAAAACTAACCATTACAAGACATCTATTTGGAATGACGACTGAATTGTTGTGTGGAATTTAACTATTTAATTTTTCACCCAATTTACAAAAAAAAATAACTTATTATGCACCAAAACCATCCTCAAGAATCACTCTACTAGTTGTTGAAAATTGAGAGAAAATCCGACAAGGATTTTTGAGTTTGACTCAAATGGACGGACGCGTCGGGGGACTTAACCTTTATTTTCCAAAAATGTGGACTACACGGCTTGCCTGGCAGATGTTTTCTTATATAAATTAGACTAATGAAAAGGCGGACAGTCCACCTGACGGAATGCAGTCACTTACGAGAAGAACCGCCAGTCTCACCAACTTTGAAGAAGATATATATACTACTTGGCGTCCCGCCGCTCCAAAGCTTATTGATATTAATAGCAACACACATACATCAATTTTGAAAATATCTGACTCTTGTAAGTTAGACCACAAAAATGAGGCCAAGTAAAAGATTACCCGTATATTATAAAAGATGTCGTCGTTACGTGGGGTTAATCTCCCCTTCAGAACACACTGAGTAAGAAATCTTAAGCTGCACAAGGGATGACCTTCACCCAGTACCGTCTTCAACATAAGGACACATAGGGCAAGTGTTCAGGGCCCCTGACCTCATATTCTAAACTAGCTGCTGCCCGTGACTTCGTTCACGTGGGCTAAAATTTTCGCATTTTTTCAGATTTTCTAACAGCACAAAAATCTCGTATACTCACATCCGTAACCTTAAATTGACATAATTTATATTTTATTTTTATTATTAATTTAAATCGAATAAAAATGATTTCAAAAATTGGATCTCCTACACACACACACACATACACACGCGCGCGCACACGCGCTCAAACACATATTATATGTGTGTGTGTGTGTGTGTATAGATGGTGTCTATTTTCATCTATTTATCTCACTAGTTGTTCCCCGCGGCTTCAAATTTCTATTTCAATTCAATTTATCACACAATTAGTCTCATGTTTGATTGACGCCGCTGGTGCCAACAGGGTATTTATCTTGCGTAGAGAGTTGCGTTGGGTATTCAACGTGGGAATGCAGCTAGCGTTTTTGGCACCATGCCGCATGGACACAGACTTCCTTTAGATTGTGTAGATTAGGCTTTTATTATAATTCGTTTTAAGATATTCATTATGGTTATTAAAATATAAATCAAATATTCATTACTAAGAGAAAACAACGTTAAAAAACATGGAGAATAAACGCTAACTATTCAGACACACGATCTTTGAACAAAGCTCTAAAAAACTTAACCTCTAAGTAACTAAATATCACGGCTATGCTGAGAAACTTGTTTTAGTAACATTCAAAGTTCAACTGGTAGTTAACAAAGCGTTGAGCTTTAAGCTGTCGCGAAACTTAACCGCTGCGACTCTTATCAGTTTATTAACTGTGACATAGCAGCTTAAAAGTTGTAAAATAGAGCTTATCTCCTTTCTATTGTTTAGGTAAATCTGAAGGTAAACATGCTTAACTCTTGAAATTATAAACAATCTATTTACTTATATAACAGATGTATTTTTTATTTATTTGTATCCTATTGCATTTTTCTCCCGGTCAACCTTAGCTAACAGGGCGTTCAAAGCCAATGTACTGAATTTACAATGTCCCCTTGACGTTCATTTAGTATATGTAAATACCTTATAATTAAATAAAATATTTGAATTAAAATTTATTATTATTATATGAAATGTTTATATTATGTAGATTTAAAATGATGTAGAATATACATAAATTACTAACAAGAGAAATATAAACTTACACGAGAAGCGATCTCAGTCCTTAAGAGCAGCAATACATCTCAGGACGCTACCAAATTTCATTACCAGCCCATGATTTGTTATGATTCATTGAATGGTTTACACACCTTTACGAATTTTCTAGAAAACTCTTTCAATTTCCTCAAGACATTTTCCTCCACAGTTAAAGCAAGTGATAATTGTCAAAATCAAAATCAAGTGGTTTGCATGCTCGTTTGCTGCTCTTCTTACATAAACAAGAGGATGCAGTAGAGTTCAAACAGTGCAAATATGCTTCCCTTAGCACTGATTAGATGTTCGTACCGCTTGTCTATGAAATTTTTGGTCCATGAAGTCGGAATGCCAATTTTTTTTCCAGCAATCTACCATTTAATCAACGTTGCTGGTGACAAGATAGCTGGTACATATCACGTGTAGATATTGCGATTGCTATTCAGCATGTGAATGCGGCCACCACACGATGCTGCATGGACACGGACACCCATTAGATGGTTTGGGTAAAGCTTTCATTAAAATGAGTTTTAAGATATTCTTAATGAGACTTTTGAAATATACTTTTAGTTTATTTTATTTTGTATTCAATTATCAGTATTCTTTGTATATAGATAAATTCGGAATAGTGAGAATTAATCCTTAATACGATCATAACTTCGTAAAATCAGAAGTGCGTGACAAAGATCCGAACTTCTTCATTCTTCTCAACTCTGTAATGTTGAAGACATGTGGGAAGTAGAAGGTAATAAATATGCTAATACTGTCGAAACTCGCCCTATTTGAGTTTTTCTATTGAATTAATTTATTAAAGTGCTTGTATAAAATCGATGAGATTTTCGATAAATATTTAACGTTTACGACTACGATTCCGATTACGACGCCTCTTGACGACTTTTAATAGCTGCTGCTGGATCCATAACACTTGCTTCTGCGTACAACGCTCTTGTGTACTGCTCGACGCAACGCGCTTGCGGCTTGTACACACGTCAACCTTGTTGTATTGAACGTAAAAATCTGTATACTACGTAATATACTATATAATATACAGGGCAGCAAAAGTGCTGTGTTTACGTTAGCGCTACAAGATTGGGGGTGGACATTACGTCTGTGTATTCGTAGATGATACACAGATCTAATATATGGACGCAGTCAAAGTGTTTACTGACGCCAAAGGAAAGGGGTAGAACTATAGTTTCGTAGGGGAGGTGCAGCAGCCGTATTTTTCTTGTTTTGGATTTGGAAATCATCAAGTGACCCGCCCAGGGGTGGGTTTAAGAAACACATTTATTTATTTATTTATTTATACAGTTCACCAACGGTTATTACATTTATCTCTTATCCCTTAATTTTGCTGTAAGTATTAACTAAAAATGTACAACCAATTAAAGGTAAACATCGCATTTTTGCAAACATGTTTCACATTTACGTTAAAAATAATTAAAACAATTAAAACTAAGCACAAAATACAACATAAAGAGGACAATAAACTAATAATGATGGACTAACAACTAATAAATTATACTCAAATTATAATGCAAGAATATGAAAGAAAGAAGGAAAAAAGAAATAAGCAAGGACTATAACCCCTAGTGCTTTCCTAAACGCTATTAAAGAACTATTGTAGATGACGATATCCGTGGATGCACTACATTTGTTGTATAGTTACCACACTTTTACTGACTAAAACAACACCCTGTTTCTCAGCCCTCAAATTCCAGGGGCTACGTCACCCCGATTGGACAATTACAGCTACAAAGCCAGACATCAGCCCGCCATTACGCCCCGGGATCCAGCGACGATGTTTCCTGTATTAGAGCTCACCTCTCTGGGATGGTACTACTGCTGTCTGCATAATATACTATGATGTAATTCTTGTATTTCAATTGGATATATGCAATTCCTGGTACCATTTAGAAGCCAGGCAACCTCAGTCCTCGGTTACAACGCAGTTACGTACAAACTGAAAAAGGATTTTTGTCATGTTTAAGCTTGTATGAGCTGCAACGTCTATGAGCTGCAACGTCTATGGGCTGCAACGATTTAACATCAGGTAGCCTGCATACTCGTTTGCTATTCTTCTCAAACAAAAGTCTATGGATAGATGACTAGTGATTTAAAACCACAGAACTCATGAAACGACTAAAACAAATCGTATTATAGTGAATTCATTCTGGCTCCCAAAGCTAATATCTCATATTACCTCCAACGTTTTCTTGACAGAATTATTTATATTTTCTTTGTAATACGTACGATGAATGACATAAATGGATGGAGCGTGTAATTTAACAGACCGATGCGAGATTGTAAGGATTCCTTTATAAAATCATGTTACTTATTAATGTGAGTTCATATCATTTCGAAAATAATTAATTATTGCAGTATCTCGTGACAATACATTAATTATTCTATGGGCACTGTTTCTCAATATAACCCCTGGACCCATAAAATCGACCCCAATATATAGACACTGTTTCCTAAAGTGGTCTATTTTGACCATTAGTGGTCAATTACGAACACCAAAGGTTAACATTTTTCATTCATCAATTATTAGTTATTTATAATTAACTTATCGTATCGTGCTAAGGTTTTCATTATTATAATTAAAAAGGTAACTAAATATAAAAATATTTGCAGATTGACATTGCAAAATAAAGTCGGAAATATGTATGTTTATGTAATTTTTTTTCGGGTACTATGAGGTCCAGAGACGAGATTTTTTTCACAATTTTGACGTTTCTGGTAAACCAAAAGCTGGCATACTTCGCTTAGCGTATTAGCAAAGCCATACAAAGAGGACATGCTAGCATCCTGGGTATCCCTGTCAATCAACAATGCTGACTTTTTTATAGTGTTTTGTTTTTTTTCGTATTTGTTTTCTTTATAATACTTCTCTGTCGTATATACTTTTTAATTGTTTCCTATATCTGAGGCATTGAGATAAATATGGTAAGATGATTAGAACAATGACTATTTTCTTCAATACAGTGGCACTAAAAGTAAAATGTCTACTTTGTAACATCTGTATTCTATATTAAATAAAGGTGGGGGAACTATAGATCGACCGGGGAGGTACCGCCCTCCTTATTACTTGTGTTTCGGTTGGAGAGATACGGTTAAATCATTACTTGTGCTTTGATTGTAGACATGCGTATGCTGACTACACTTTGAAGCGAGGCGACCATTTTAGTCCTCAGGACCAGCAACGTATCTACGTTCGAATTCAGATGAGATTTAAGTCGTGTTTGTGGTTATACGTAGATATCTATGGGCTGTGACTACTTAACATCATGTATACTCAAGTGATACTCTTCTCAAAACAAAAAAATCTAGTAAATAAATAATCTGAATGTGACATGCCCAAATATAAGATGGGGACATAACCATACTAATAGTATTTCTGTCCCGTCATATCAGATGCTTCACATCAAAAAGACAAGAGTTCTACGCTCATACTTAGTCTCAGTAAACAGACCTTCTAAATGAAGGGTGCCAACTAATATTTGAGCTGTCTGCTCCTGATGAATTCATTCTGAATATTTGACTTTCCTTAACAAAGGGTTTTATGTTAGAAGACGTAGTGTTCATCTGCGGCGTCAAATATAGCTTAGATGCCGTTTGTAAACTGTACGATAATATGTAATTTGAAAAATGTTACTTTAAACTTTTATTTATTGTCTTGCACATAGAATTGCGATCACTATTCAATGCGAGAATGCGGCTAGCGTTCCTGGCACTACGCCGCATGGGTACGGTTACTTCTAAAGTGTTCCTTGTTAGATTTGTAATTATTATTATTGTAAAAAAATATTTATATGTATGTATATACTTTTATATTATCTATAGAACATATTTGTTAAAAGGCACCCAATATCGATAATTAATTAAGTCATTAGGCATTCAGTAGGATTTTAAGGCCTAATAGACCCTTAGAGCCTAATTAATCTTATCCCAAGGGCGACTCCAACGTCTAATTATTAATTAGATAGGACAAAGCGAATGTTCATGAAAAAATTATGAGAAATGTATAGGTACCTAACGATGATTAATGATTAATCACGCTATATACATATATGTACGTATATAACTAGTATTGTATGATTCGGAAACCTGATAATATATATTTATCTATTTTAGCAGCGTATGATGTAAAGCCTGTGATATATCATCCATCCATCCTTCAGCCTATACGTGTCCACTGCTGGACATTGGCCTCCCTCAGGTGCCGTCATTTTGACCAATTCTGGACCTGCCCTCTGCATCCAGCGATTACCGGCTATCCTAATCAGGTCGTCGATCCACCTTGTTGGAGTACGCCCTGTTCTCCTTTTGCCTCATCGTCGCAACTCGAGGGCCTTTCCACTCCATCGATTGTCCGTCCTTCCGATGTGGCCTGCCCACCTTCAGCTTCAGCTTGCAGATTTTGAGACCTATTTCATTAAGTTATGTCGTCTACGGATTTTGTCATTACGAACTTTGTCACGTAGCGAAATACCAAGTGACTCTGAGCTTCCGGATAACCTTTACCATACAGGTTCCCTTCCCGGCTCCATAAGTCAATACTGACAACACACACGACTCGAACAATTGCGACTTTAGGCACTGAGGAATATTTGATGAGAAAATATTTCTGTGATATACTGTATACGTATGTATTTAAGCAGCGTGTATATCCAAAACCTATATATAAACCCCGCAGTGCCCCAAATTATCAAAGTGTAGCTTGTTCGAGTATCCCACAGAGAAACTAACAACTGTCAAAACTTTAAACTGTCAAACAGCACGGAATATTATCTGTGGAATACATGCCACACCAATACCAAGAAAGTTACTATTTGCTCATGGATCCGGTGAAAATTAATGAACTTGAATTTGGCTCTACGAAGATGTAGAAACTAAAGATTTAAATTGGAAAGTGGGAGAAGTAAAGTTCGACCTGGAAGGTACCACCGCTGCTTTCATAATCCGCCGTAAAGGATGATTTGTGGTTTGGTGGGAAAGGTGTGGTTGGCAGCCACGGTTAAAACGAGACGACCATCTTAGTCCTCAGGAGTAGCAACGCATCTACGTTCGAGCTCAAATACTACACTAGCATCTGTCAAAAGTTTTCCCCGCCTCCGCAGTAGCCATGAACCATGCAACAGGTTCGAAGTATCAGCAATTAAAAAGCATTAATCGTGAGTAGATATTATATAGCAAAATGTATATATTTTTATTATTATTTTATTCTGATATTAGATATTAATTAATTCTACTTAGTTTAGTTTAGGAATCAAATGAAATTCCTTGATAAGTTAAACGATGTTCTGAAACTCGAACAGAACAATTACAGAGCACAGTTGGAATCATTACTCGTTATGAACTAAGCGAAACAGAATACTATTCCAACTGTGATTAGGTAGTTAGCTCGACTATTTCCAACTTTGGACTCTGAAGCTCAAATTCTGTTTGATAGTTACGTAGGCCGGCAGCTATATTAGAAATACAGATGAGATAGTCATTTGATTTCGTTCTAGTCATAAATGTGGACAGCAAAACGGCTAAGATAGATCGGATAAAGTCGTTAAAGTTACAACGTCAAAGTTAAGTAACATCGACCGTGGTCAGGAAGTGGATGGGTGACCGCCAGTGGTTAAGGTCGCTTAGCAGTCGTTTTATTATCGTTATCGGTATCAATATTAAATTCTGATCAGGTCACGTGTAATAAAGTTTCTACGTGCTTTGTTGTCAATTTAATTGGATAAAACCTCGTCTTGTAGCTTAAAACGAGGTTGTTAATGTCCGAATCCCACTGAGCTTTGCAATAAACTTTCAAGAAATAACTAAAATAAGCTTTTGTTTCAACGACTATAACTTTTATAGATCTAACCGAATCTCTGCGGCGATATCGATGTTCAAAGTTCTGTCTCTAGGGAATTATAGGCAGCTATAGGTCTCCCGATGTTACTCTGGTATAACTTCATGACTATGAAGTTATGCCAGACTAAGTAGTCGCAGCCCATAAACATCCACGTACAACCAGAAACACGACTGAAATCCTATCTGAGCTCGAACGTATGTTGCTACTCCTGAGGACTAAGATGGTCGCCTAGCTTCAAAGTGTAGCCGGCAACTGCAAGTCTCCAACCGAAACACAAGTAATGCTTGACGGCAGATTATAAAGGCGATGGTGGTACCTCCCCGATCGAACTACAGTTTTCCCACCTTTAAAAATATTTAGTTGTTATGTCAGGAATTTATTACAATATATACTTCTTCTATAATTAGTATATAATGCATTTGTCATTATTGTTTTAATTTAAATTTATCATTTAATAACTCTCCCCCAGGTGAATTTAGAAGAGATCCGACGCCCTCCCAACATGCCTTATAATAACATTTTTAGCAAATTCTATAAAGATTATTATAAAATCAGTCAGTTAGTGGTCAAATAAAGTCTATAGATAGACATAAATTTTATTTATTTGATCGTTTACCGTAACACGATCGTGTTAAATGCGTTTTCTCACACGTTACCATTTGCGTAGAATTGCTTCGATCGACCAGGTACAGTTAGCAACACAGGTAGGCAAGAGAAGCTTGCTGCAATACTTTCTTGACCCAACGTTGGGATCACGTATGTTTATTAATTATTTGGTAATCATAGCACAGACTCTAACAGCTGAATTATCAAATCGTCAATGTCCATACAAAAAATGAATAATGTATGGAAATCCGTCCGTATTCTTTCACATCAAAGTGACGAGAATATTCGACTTAACATCCTAGACTTCAACAATAAGGCGTTTAAAGATTTCGTTCCACTCAACATTAAATGGAGAAGAAGACCTATTGTTTTGTCTCCGTAGATAGTTTCCACAGATTGAAATAAAATAAAATCTTCATAGATTTTTTATAAAATAGAAGTGACGATTAATTGTGGTCTAGGGAGGAAGTCGAGCCGAATCTCACCAAATCTCAAACGGAAAATGAGACATTCGTTTTATTATAGTCTTCATAGATTTGAAGAAGAAGAAGATAAATTAGAAGAGACAAAGTTGTATTAATTAAGATAATCCGCCCTCATAATTAGCCATAAAACACAGTTACTTGTGTTTCGGTTGGAGAGGTGCGGTTGCCGGCTACACTTTGAAGGAAAGCGACCATCTTAGTCCTCAGGAGTAGCAACGTATCTACGTTCAAGCTCAGTTAGGATTTCGGTCGTGTTTATGGTTATACGTGGATGTCTGGGCTGCGACTACTTACCATCAGATGGTTTGCATGCTCGTTTGCTACCCTGCCCACATAAAAAAGGTTTTCAATAAAGTAATATTTCTATTTTAACGAAACTTATATCTTTACTGTATTCACCAGCTGCTTGAAATGTGGTTTTAAAACTATTTTTATTTAACTACTCGATTGTTACTGTTTGAAAATCACTCGACATTGGCTGTTGGCTGCGTGTCTTTTTATTATTTTTATTCGCAATTATATACTTTATAACGTGGTTGAACCTGTTTAATTGGGGAGATTTTTGAAAGGTGGTAGAGCCGTTAGAGCTCGCCCAGGGCGGTACTACCGCCACCCTCATAACCCGCTGTAAAGCAACATGTTCTTTATGTATTGTGTTTCGGTTGGGGAGGTGTGGTTGCCG
>DWON01006531.1:0-13776 GCA_018251015.1 Phocides pigmalion okeechobee
CTCATAGGAACTTGGCTTCGGCCCGTCTCTATGAGTAAACCTCTCTTTTTAACAAAGAGAGAGATAGAAAAATCGAAAAATAATACTAATAATTATTTATTCAAGTAACAAGACTCATTTTTAATTTTACAATTTTATATTATTTTTTAACTAATATGTTTTTCACTACATTTATTCATATATCTGCAGTCAACTCGTCCCTTGATCATGGTCAGGAAAAAGCTTAACATTTAACTTTTAAGCTTTACATTTTACAAGATCTAAAGTTCAAGAAATATCACTCACATCCCGAGCTACACAGATAACTCTCCTAAGTTAGATACAGACGTTATTTATCAGAACACTCTTTTATCGGTTCAAACGATCAAGTGTCTCTTCATCAAGCGAGTACGTATGTACGTAGCATTCTCACTTTTTCCCCACGAGACGTCGTTAATCTCGCTCGCTGGAAACTGTGCACAAAAAGCGCATTTCTCGCGAGAACAGCCGCGGGTCGAACTAGTTAATAACGGACAAAACCAACAAATGTGGAAAGAATATATTTATATCTTCATAAAATTGTCTGATTTCAAAGCTTTATTATAATGTTTAATACTCTTTAATGGATTTAATGGATTATTTTTTTCAAGTTAATTGTTCCAAGGAGGGAAAGAGATTTCTCCATTTTGTGGAAAACAAGAACTTGATAGGTGTAAATGCCGATTTGTAAGTTATCGATAAATTTACGTTTCGTTTTGTCAGATAAGTCGTTATATTTAGAGTCGATAACATTTTATCTGTAGTTACAGATTAAATGTTATCGACTCTTCGCTATTACACATATAAAAGGGAGGGAGAGGAGTTCAATGATTAATATATACTATTTTTAACCCGCTTTTAAATGCTTGGGTTGTATGTAATGGAATCTTTGAGTTTAATTTATATCGGTTTCAAAAAGTTTGATTAATTTGAAACTTTGCACACATATCAAGTACCGATGACAATGCAAACGATATGGAAATAAAAGAAAAATAAGTAATTTCTTATTTATACTTTTTTAGTTACATTTTCTATAAAAGCATGTTTTTTTAGTTTTTTTACTATTATTTATTTTCTTCTGATTCAGAATGAAAGTAACAAAAGTAAACAAATGTCAAAAATTTCTTAAACATACACATATAAAATCTATAAATCCCGGCTTTATCACTTTTTTCTTTACAACTTCTAGATATACATCCCCTTTTAAAAATATCGTACGCTCACCTAAAACTAAATGAATACCGTACATAAATGATAATAGAAATAAAAAGGACACATTTTTATCCAAATTTACTATCTGCTTGAATTGTTTTCCAATGGTATCGTATCCATTGGATAGTTGAACATTTAATGATGAATTGTATGTGAAATCGGTAATTCCCCATTCCTCCACGGTATTCACCAGGTTTTCGCGGGGTGCTCGCGGTCGCTCGGGCCGCGGTCAGTGACCTCTGCAATTCGTCAGCGATGTCACTATGTGCAACAATGTTGATGTGTGCCACAGGGCCGGATTTGAGCTTTATTTATTTATTGGATTACCAATACAAGAAGCTGCGTTTACAATTTAAATAACAGTAGCTAAGTTGGGACATTTTTAAATGTTCTCACAATTATAGGTGATCACATCGTGCATTAATAGTCATAATAATTTACACAAATTTAACTATGAATGAATGAACAAATTTATTTATGTGTAAAAGTACGCGTATATATTTGGTTGGTTGGTATATCTTATCTACTTCTTCCACTTATTGGTCGGTATGAAAATGGATTTCCATGAGCTGCAGCGACTACTTAACGTCAGGTGACAAGCGCTTGTTTGCTGTTCTTATCATATCTATATATACAAATATATCTATATATCCCACGTTTAATCGACGTCGCCGGAAACAAGAGAACTGGTTCATATCTCTAACAGAGAATTGTGATTACTATTCAACGCTAAAATGCGGCTAGCATTCTTGGCATCACGCCGCATGGTCACGGACACGGTTTAGATTGCAGAGGCAGAGCTTTTGTTATAATTACTTTAAGGCATTTCAGTATTGTAATAGAAGTGTAAATAATAAAAAATGACACATCTATACATAAACAAACAATGAAATTTGTAATTAAAAAAACGCTAATAAGTTTTGACTTTTTTATTGTAATTCATTACTGTCTGAACGTGGAAAATATCAGAAAGGGAGTTTTTCCTATTAGAAAATGTAGAAAATCCCGAACCCGACTTCATCGGTAGTCTAGCAAATATCCCCTAACCCGTAGTCGGTCGTCGGTAGTGCCTAACAAATAATATAATTTTAATAATGGCTAAAGTTCGGCCCTGGCGTGCGGTGCAGTTGTTCTCTGCATGTGACAATATGCGAAGTCAGTTACCGGGCGGGTCCGCGCCATGTATTACACGGACCATACCGACTGTCTCCATACTTTTTTACCCTTGACTCCAATCGTGACCTCCGCAGCTTTTGTACAGAGAATATTTCGCTTTGAAATAAAATTTCAATTATAAAACAGACAAAACTGGGATTAAGAACATTTTTAAGTTGCATTGCGGATACTAATGATATACATACCACTCACTTAACAGTTTCACTGCGGCGCGGATATATATGATCCGGTCAGTATTGCGGGAGGCGGCCATAAACAGGAGCTTATTTGATTAGACTGAAGATACGTCGACAAATTACTGAAATATTGTAATTTTTAGCATCTCTGTATCATCTACGAATACACAGACGTAATGTCGGCCCCCAGTCTTGTAACGCTGTCGTAAACACAGAACTTTTGTATCTCATAATCCATACAGATTTGGACGTACAACGCAGGTGTGTACACGCATTACACACCTGTGTTGTTGCGCGTTACGCCGCGCAATACACAGCAGTGTACGCCTCAAGGAAAGTGTTAATCAACAATAAATTCGTTATAATTTTGCGTGAATTAACCTCACCTACTTCGTGCGAATAATTAGGCACGATTGCCTTTATTAATCTTTATATTAACTTTCTAATTAAGACAATCATTAATGAAGGAATGGAAAGTGTACCGTAATAGATTACTATTACGTATTACGGTGAAAATGGAAAGTACGGCAAAGTACTTAATACACGACATTATACACATTAGAGCCTCAGAGTTAACTTTAAACGACTTCGTTGTACTTGGAAGACAGCGGTACAACTTATAATTAATCCTCTTTGATTTAAAGGACCGTTGTCAATGAGTTTCGTACTCCTGAAAACTAAGATTGTGGTCTCGCTCGTGAGTGTAGCTGACAACATATCTCCAACAGAAATATAAGAATTTCTTCCTCGCGAGTTATGATTGCGGCAGTTGTACCTCATACTATAGTTATACTACGTATCAAAATTTGTTTAACAACAGCAAAAGCAAAATTAAAATTAAAATATTTCATTTCCTTATAAAGTATTTACACATCCTCAATGAATGTTATTGTTAAAATCAGTTCATCGGCTTCTAACGCCTGTTGGCTGAAGTTGTCCGGGAGAAAAATCTCTCGACACTTGTTTTAACTCTGTCGTTATCAACATACATATTACACAGATAACACGTTGTTAACATACAACATTAGAATGATAGTGAGTACACGATTGGTAATCGTGTGTGTTAGAACCCTTCTACTGGCAATGCCACGATCTTCTGTTCTAACTTGAATGGTGGTAAGTAACTAGACACTGAGCCTTCAATATATGGGTATACTGACTACCCCCGGCCACCCTAGAGAAAGGCCTACGGACTGCTTTTTACAGGCAGTCTGTCGTCCGATGAGTAACTGGTCTTAGATAGCAACACTATGTTCCGACTTACACATCTAAAAGAAAAAAAAAGTAAGTTCAGAATTTAAAGATTTGGGGTTGATTACACATGACATCTTAACATCAGGTGGCCTTTATGCTTGTATGCTACTATTTTCATATAAAAATATTTAAAATATAAATAAGATAAATAAATAAAGAGTGGAGAGCGGACATGATACGGGATATTAAGAAAAAGCGAAAAACATAAACAGTTTACGCTATCCTAATCTAATATCTATATACTAGACGAAGTGGTATTCTAGATAATCCGCCCATTAGTAGTTCGCAGCATTATTTTCTCTGAAGCGACAAATACCTTGGTCGAGCGGGCGATAGCGGCCCGCTATGGAAACCAGTAGCGGCTTCAACTGTTTTTGTCCGGTAACTAAGTAAGCTAAGTACTTCGGGACGTTGCTACAATGACGTGGTCTAACGAGTTAAGATGACTCGAGATGAGTGTCAAGCTTTTATTGTCTGTTGTGTCTGTTTTGTTTGTTGTATCTGTTGCATTTATTGAATTTGCTATATTTGACAATATTTAAATATTGTTTGATTAGGGTGGTACACCCTACATTTAAAAGCAAGGCGACAATCTGGAGGCTGGTCTGGCCTGTGAGAGCCGGGCAGCAACTGGCGGAGTCGCGGAAGTGACGCAACGGTGAGGTAGAACACGCGTCAGATTTTTAGTCGGTGTGAGTCCGACATAACCTTCCATGGACCCCGTCTTTTATATGGGCTTTAAGCTTACTGCAATATTTTAGTAAAAATCGAACTGAAATTGGTAAAGTTGTTTCTGAGATAAGAGAACAAATGTACAGACTAACAGACACATAATTGGACAACTAGTGTTTAGGGTTCTATTGCTTTAAAAAGGCCCCTAAAATTTTCTTATTTTATCTTCAATATACAACAGCGATAAGTAACAATTTTATTATTTGTGTAAATATATTATAGATATAACTGTACACATTTTAATGGAACTTTACTGCATTGATAGAATAGTTTTTAAATACTTAAGAAATATGCACGCGAGTGTCTCGTAAAACTAGTGGGTTATTTCATTCGAAGTTATCTTTAGTAACATATAACTCTTAATAACTTGCAGTAATAGTAATTAGTAGCACCAGTTATTACTAGCAGTAACAACTCCGAAGTCATTCGCTTTTAATTGATAACAGAATGCAATTAACTATGACCAAACGCGGTGGTATGGGAATGGTGATTTTGCAAAGCGAAAGGTTCAAAATCAAAATCAAGATATTTTTATTCAAAGTAGATTCTTTACATAACTCTTTTTGAACGTCAATAATCTACCACCGACTCGTAAGGTTTTTCGTTTTGGAGAAGAGTAGGCGAAAGAAACTCCAAAACGCACATCTTTTTCATCATTAAAATGTAATTTACAAATAATAACTTAAATTAATGGAGCAAGTGGAGCTGGAGTCGTTTCAGATCATATGAGTTTATAATTTAAATAATCCTTGGTTTTACAATGTTTGTTTAATAAAAAAATTAAACTTCTTTTCTGACAGATTGGTGATATGTTCTGTTATTTCATTGTTCTGGTCATGAGATAACTTAAAAGTGAAAATTAGGGAACTTTTTATAAGATGAAAAAAGGGGTTTATAATTCGTTGGAACCTTTTTATGTATGCTCAGCAATATTTTCCCACATGAACCGATTTCGAAGGTTCTTTTTTATTGGAAACAGGATATTTCATGCGAGGCCGTATGAAGCCATACGAGTTTGGTCAAGTATTGATTATATTATTTAAACTATTTGCAGTAAAAATGATTACAAATCTAAAAGGAAGTATCTTAAAACTAATTATAAGTAAAGCTTAATTAATACCATTTTAAAGATGGTAGAGCCGTTAGAGCTCGCACGGGGCGACACCACCGCCACCCTCATAATCTGCCGTAAAGCAACATGTTCTTCATGTATTGTGTTTCGGTTGGGGAGATGTGGTTGCCGGATATTGGATTGGAGACGACCATCTTAGTCCTCAAGAGTAGGAATGCATCCGCGTCCATCCTTAAATAGAACTTCTGTTCTATTTGCGATTCGACTTGGTTATCCATGGGCTGCAGTGACCACTTAACATCAGGTGGACTGCATGCCCGTTTCTCACTCTTTCATAATAAAAAAATCCAGACTGACATGAAAACAGTTACATCCAGGTTATACCTTTATCATTTAGTCGTAAGTAGTTCTTTTTGGTCAATGGCGGTACACTTCTGGCGATTATTTGGCAGTAAAATGCGGAACATTGCGTAACTTTACAATAACTCAGCTTACGCTGTTAGAAACATTAATATAATTACTATTTACAGGTTGAAACTTTAATAAATACTATTTAAATTTCCTTTCTTAATACCTTAAAAGGTATTGTGTTTCGGTTGGGAAGGTTACACATTATTGGAGGCGACCACCTTAGTCCTCAAGAGTAGGAACGCATCTGCGTCCATCCTTAAATAGAACTTCTGTTCTACTTGAGATTAGACGTGGTTGTCCATGGGGTGTGAATACTTAACATCAGGTGGCCTGAATGCCCGTTTCTTACTCTTTCAGTATTAAAAAAAACAAAAACAATCATTGTTCGGAAAACTGATGAGGTATCAACTTCAAACATTGTCCTTATACTTCATAATCTCATGTAGTGCATAATTGTGTCAACATTTCGACCAAATATAATATATTTCTCTTTATTAACACTTTTCCTGCTGTGTATTACTTGGCGCGTTGCTTGTAGCTTGTAAACACCTGTGTTTTACGTACAATTCTGTATGGATTACCGGCGGACAAGAGTGCTGTGTTTACGTCGGCTCTACAAGTCGGAACGGACACTACGTATACAATATTTCAGTGAATTGCCTGCGCATCTTCAGTCTAGAGAATACACCTCCAGCTTAGTGCCGCCTCCCACAACACTGCTAATATATGAAAGCCACAGACAAAGGATTGACTTAGATTTAAAAAAGACTAGAAAAAACTGGCTACCGCAGTCTTCCTCTTATTGATGAGACAAAGCACTAAGGCCGGCGCAGAGTGCACCGACACCGCACGTATAACACACGGCCTCATTTGCATGGAAATGAGATCCGGGAACATTCTCGGAGGCGCCCTCAGTCTTCCGAAGCCTCCTTTGCTTAATTACTACGACGTCGTGCATTGTGACGTCATTTAAATCCAATCCAGTAAGTAACGTCATATTGTAAGTATACACTCTTAAGTTTTCAAAGCAGTGTTTCCCAAAGTGATTATGTCATTCCTTGGGGGTCTATAGGGGACAGTTCAGGATCCATGTCAGTGTAATTAATCAGTTCATAGTTAAGGCCTTAATATAACATACGTTATAAAAATGAGTTTGACAACCGATCTATGCATGTTCTTCTTATATATAGCGTAGCGTAGATCTTAGCATTCTGAAACAAATAATGAAAAAAATATTGTATATTAAATTAAACTGAAATTTTGTTATATAAAATATAAACATAGTGTAAAGTGTAAAATATAAACGGCTCTATGTAAACATTCGATTTCCTTACGTAATCATCTTTAATATAACAATTAATATCTTAAAAGTATTTATGGAGAAATTCCCTAACCTAAACTAACCTAATTTGAACAATCTTTAGGAAGCTTCGTTCCCTTCGTTCTCGGGAGTTTTCGTTGATTTAGTGCCAAGATCGCTGGTCGCATTATCGTGCTGAATAGCGATCGTAGTCTCTGTGCGAGATATAAACCAGTTCTAGTCCCCAACATGATTATCGTTTCTTGTTGATGGAGTTACTTCTGAAAAGAAATGAGCTTCTTTGACTATGAAAATTGATAATAATTTAATGATACATTAATTGACCATTAATTTGAATTGTATAATCATTAATAGGTATAATCATTTTAAATACAAACGTAACAGCGAAGCATAATAAAATTTGCAATAACCCAAACCGGTGTGTAGTATGACTGCATCAATTATGCCTAAGCATATCCTAATTACTGTAATGGTGTTAGCCTGAAAGCGGCGGGGATGGCGAGGGTGGGTAAAGCGCCCACGTGCCCTGAAATACTGATACGATATGTTGACCGGCCGCCCAAACGATAATTACATAACCTGTGCTTTATGGGACGGACATTAATTAGCTGAAAGCAGTCGTTTTCATAGTCATAAACACGACTTGAGTGTCAGTAAATAATAGGCTAAAACAATTTAATTAGCTATGCCATAGGTTTTTATTATTGGGAACTGTGAGTAAAATTTTCTAATTCACTCATGGTAATGTGGAATAAATGTGCTATAAATGTGAGGTTGTATGTATTCCCAAATGTAATTGATTAAAATTCTGGTGAAATCAAAAGTTTGAATTATTGAAAAATCCGCTACTAGCAACATATTCGCAATGATACTGTAATGTCTTTTTTATTTTTAAATGGACGACAGAGGGCGAATGTCACTATATTCGCCCTTCACTAAGTTTAGCAGCGGGAGACTAAAACGAAAGACTTGTCCGGGCACCGAAGTACATAACTTGATAGGTCAGGTTAATGACCTGTTAACAATTTTTTCACTATAAAACTGTTACTATCCTACTTCTGAGCACGGGTCCTCTCAGAAAGAGTAGGGTATGGCCAAAGTCCACCTCACTGGTCAAGTGGATAAGTAGACTTCACACACTTATGAGAAATTTATAGAAAAATCTTGGGCATGCAGGTTTCTTTACGATTCATTCATCATTAAATCAAGATATCTCGTAAAAAAAATGCGTAAAAAAACTGTATTCCGGTCGAGGCATGGATGTGAGGTAGTTTACTGGGTGACCATTTTAGTCCTTAAGGATAGCAAATCATCTCCGAGAGACTTTGTATATATATGACTTCTGCCATGTTTCACTTACGATGGGAGTATCTAGGAACTGCAGAGACTACTTGACGTGAGGTAGACGGAACACTTGATCACTTCTCTTCTTATATAACAAGTATAAAGTGAACAAATAAAAATTATTTCGACAAACGACATTAGTCTGCAGATAGTCTGGCGCATACCGGCATCTCCAACCCCCAGTCTCGACTAGATCATGGTTCACCAAACAAATCAAATATCGAATACGTTTTACCGTTTAAGCCATTTGTTAAGTTCTCAGCATCTCACTGAATGTTAAGTAAACGACAAGCAAAAAATAATGTGTTGGTGGTACCTTTCAAGTCGAAAAGTATATTTTTTTATATTGAAACGGAGGCGTGTAGAAAATCTACTGATAATGATCTCTGCAGCCCATGGACATCCACGTACAACCTCAAAGACTAAAGTCCTTCTTGGTATTGTGTTTAGACGCCTTGCTACTCCTGAGGACTCATATGGATTTGCTTGTACGTGTAGGCAAGCTCACCTCTCCAACCGAAATTTAAGAAATGTTTCACGACAATTATGAAGGTGGCGGTGTACCTCCCCAGTCGAGTTGTTGCTTTCCCATCTCGAAAATAGTTTCTACGTCTTGTAAATAATGAAGTACTCTATTATCATTGTATGTACAAGTATGTTACATATAATGACATATACCACCATAGTACCCTAATATGTTTGCCATGAACCCTTGCACGAGGTATAATCTCATGGGTACGATACACATTATTATTTATACCAAGTTACGTAGTTCCATATTACGGGTATGAATCTTATCTACTGCCTTGTAAGTGGTTTGTGAAACTATAACTATTAATAACATTATGTTTCATGCTTCATTCTACAATTCGTGTAGATTTATTAAACTATATTAACATTGTAATCCAAATTTGAGGACTATTAATATTGCGACTATTGATAAATATATATCTATGCAAGAATTAAATATAATATAATAGAGGAAATTTGTAACAAACCCTTAATAAAACAATAAAACAATATATAACAAAATTGTTTATTTTAAAAAGTCGTCATTCTCACATACCCTTTCCCTGGTTTTGATAACTACTTAAACCACGGCGTACCTAACTTTAGTCTCTCGTACAAACCTATTAGTATTTGATTTGTTTTTGTATTTTAGTTTGTTGTATGCGGTAAAGCAGATTAACACTCGCTGCTGCGTACAACACTGCCGGGTATTACTTGCCGCAACGCGTTTGCGGCTTGTACACACGTTTGTTGTACGTATAAATCTGTATGGATTACGGGGGAACACAAGTGCTGTATTTACGTCGGCGCTACAAGACCTAGGAGCGGAAAATATATATGTGTATGCGTAGATTATACACAGATACTAAAAAATAAATATTTCAGTAAAATGTCGGCGTATCTTCAGTCTAGCCAAAAAGCTCCAGTTTAATTCCGCCTCCCGCAATATCGACCCGATCTAATATATGAGCGCCGCAGTCAAAGTGTTAAGTATTCAGTCTGTCATTTCCTCCTCTTTTTCCTCCATCCTCCATCCTTTTCGTAGTTTTACTTAAGTAAAAAAACCTTTACAAGTTAATCTAACCGAAAAAAAAATTGTTAATTTTTTCAATTTTATATTAAGTGTCTAAATTGTTGTTATTTTTAAATGAGGCTAAGACATTATATTTCTATAGTATTGATAATAAACACTACAGCCTGACATCGTGATATAATGAGAACAATTGTCACGTTATTTTACTAGAATTCAAGAGCAATCTTGAACTCTAAAGCTGCTACCTACACAGGAATCTTGTTAAAAGTCATCCAGAGAAAGGCATGTGAATGCTCAGGTCCGGTAGATACGTGATAAGTAGGTGCGTTCAAATAGTGCAGTAAAGTTAGTGTTTCCATTATGTCAGAGTTAGCAGGAATGTCTCCGTCTACAAGTTTTAGGATAGGATTAATAATAGGTATGCGGTAATAATATATTGTTATTTATACACATAATTGCATATCACACATAAAAGTATAGTTACAATTTAGATAATAAACAGGTAAAACAATATGTAGTTTTGCGTTTCTATAGAAACGTATGTTCAATGACACAAATAGATGTAAATTACAATACTTGTAATTTATAACAGATTCGTTTCTACTCTGTAGGTTAAAAAGACGGTCGTCTCATTTTTTTAATAACGCTTCTATCACTATTAGGCTTACACTAGGATTCACAATGTCGTTGGTGTCACAGACAAATTTAAAAACAAATTATAAAAACACCCTATCCAGAAATCTAAACTATTAGAGTTCCAAAATCCTTAGTGTGCCGTTAACATCTACTGAAATGCAAAAATCTTTTCATATTTGACTGCGGCGCTAATCTGTATACTAGATCGAGTCAACATTGCGGCAGGCGTCACTAAACTGGAGCATATTTATCTAGACTGAAGATGCGCCAATAATTCATTGAAATATTGTATTTTTAGCATCTGTGTATCATCTACGAATACACAGACGTACTATCCGTCCCCAGTCTTGCAGCGCCGACGTAAACACAACACTTTTGTCCGCCGCTCTGTAATCCATGCATATTTGTACGTACAACGCAGTTGTGTACAAGCCGCAAGCGCGTTACGTCAATACACATCAGTGTTGTACCCCGCAGGGAAAGTGTTAAAAGAAGCTAGTTTTTACAATGTAAGCGTTTGGGTATATTGTCCCAGGAGATCGTTGTCACCCCGACCGCGGTAGAGTGCGGAACCGGTCGGCGGACGATGTCCTGGCATTCCCGGTTTGCGTTCAGTGCGCCGCTCTAGCCTCTCGCCGACTTTCGGAATAGATATTTGATGCTAACTCTGTTTGCAAGACTCTCTTTGTTTGATTTGTTTTATATTCTTCTAGGTGGTAGATCTTTTTCTTTATTTGAGAAGGGCAGCAAATGATCATGCAATCCTCCTGATGTACTACCTACACTACTAATAGTTGCTTCAGCCTATTGATATCGACATAAAACCTCAAAAATAACTGAAGTCCTCCCTAAGGTTGAATAAATGCATTGCTTCTCCTTAGAACCAACATTGTCGCCTTGTTTCAAAGTGCAGCCGACAAACGCACTTCTCTAGCCGAAACAAGAGAAGGGTTTTACGGCGGATTATGAAGAGCTCATTGATGGTTGACTGCGGTGTTACCACTATAGTATTTTCTGTTCTACAGCAGCAGTATATCATCGGTGTGATCTGTTTAGAACAGTTTGATAAGGTAGATTCATTTTTGGAGACAATATATCGTTGTATTCAGGAGTAGCAACGCATTTGTGATCGGCTTCAGTTGCCAGTAGAGTTTTAGCTTAGTTGACAGCGGATATTTAACTTTAATGATAGATACTTCTGTTATATAAAATACTTTTCAATCTACATTCTTATTTGAACATAGGTAAAGTTGTTAGCTTTTGTCACTCGAATGATTATTCACCGCTGTCATGCCAAATCCTAGCTTATACCAACATTCTATTTGTCGTTTTCTGGTCTGAAAGTAAGTATTTCAACTTTACAATATGATTTGTAATGTATCAGTGGTTGTTATTTTACTACGCGTAGATATCGTGTCTTATTTATAATGGTTAACATCAATCAGAGAATCAAAAGGAATTTGTTATGTATGTATTTACAATTGTGTTAATATTTATAAATTTGGAATTTCCCTCAATTTATTTTGGCTTTTGGTACCAAGAAATTGCCCTCTAAGTGGCAGAATTATTAACTTTATTCATTTTCATAAAATCCGGGCTGAAGTAATCGCTTTACTTGGTCCAGATGATTTTAGATATGCCAGCACCGCGGCCAAGCAACAGGGATAGAGGATTTTAAATGCAACTGGTTCGAAAAAGACAACATTTTCCTTTTCCTAGAATAAGATGTCCTACGATTTGTTAACATCACTCGAAAACGAAACTTAAAGGATTTCGTCGTAGAGTGCATTTTGCATTGGGTGGCAAAAAGTGATGTAATCTTTTTCATCTAAACAATATCGGGGTACACATTTTTATTTGTGGGGATGGAAAGAGAAGAAAATTGTATAAATGCAAAGGAGGGAGAGAGATAACGACATCTAGCATTTATATTCTGGGTACGTGTAAGTTTCAGGCAACGGTCGCCGTGAAACTCGTAAATGGGAAAAAAGCAACAACGGAGAACTCAACCGCCTGTAGTGAAGGGAAACGCTTAAAAAATTTATTACCACCAAATATTTTTTTTGAAAATCTCTAGCTTTAATTAAAATGAATAAATCTAAGCCTAATGTTAGCATATTAATGGCTTAATTTCTACCTAGACCCAGGGTTATATCCAATACAAATTATTTTTAGTGTTATTATAGTCGCTTTTTCCTGTTATTACAGAAGTTTAACTCCATAATTGAAATAGTACCTTGTGCTTTTAAATTCATTGTCATCGAATAATAACAACGAAGGCACGGCTGATTTACACACAGACTTGTGAGTCAACTTCATTGTGTACGGTGCCAATTAATAAATCGGATCACGTCTGATAAGTGTCACGAATGGAGTAAGAATTATATCTGCTGATGACAACCCATTGTCATGTGCAATCCACCTAGTTGTTTAAGGTAGATTTACATTGATCAAGTTACTCACAATCCAAGGGCAAGTAAACTCTGGTTCGATACCTACTAATATGGATCCAATTGAAATCAAAGGCGATTAGAAGGATTGTGATTACACAAAATGTGGACTTAAGTTGCAAATACAATTAGAATAGGTATTTGGAATTTCCAATGTCCTTTAGAAAAAACGAGAATACTTCTTCTTTCGTGTCGGCATGACTGGTTATTAAAGGGTAGTGCAGTTAGGGAATTAATTGGAGAGGATTAATACGGGGTGAAGGGAATTAAAGGATAAATGGGAGTAAGTTATGCCGTAGTGGAAAGATTGGTCAATCAGCGTAGATGGACAAAGGCTGATTGTCCAGGGTGCACCGGGCGGACATGTGACGTCGCGCCTCTCGAGGAGGCTCTTTCCACGCACCCCAACGAGAATACTAAGAACTGGGAAC